>BMAC01001428.1:98869-138206 GCA_014905375.1 Phtheirospermum japonicum
GACTCTTCCACCTCCTCCTCATCCCAGGCTGATAGACGACAGATCAGAGAGCTCGAGGCGCAGGTCGAGGCWCAGAGGGCGCAGCTTGAGGCGTTGCAGCAGCAGGCAGCCGAGGAAAGGCGACAGCGTGCGGAGGAGCGCCGACAGCAGGAGGAATTTCTGGCGCGGACGAACGCCCAGATAGCTGAGATGTACGCTCGTTTCCAGCAGCAGTTCCCCGCTCCCTATCAGCAGCAGCAGCAGTTTCCCCCTCCCCATRCATAGAACACTTTTATTTATGTAATAAACTTTGTTACTGTTTCGATCGAACGCATGTAATTCATAAATTTTTAAATATTTTTTTTATTATAATTGATTTATTTCTTTGACTTTTCTTTAATTGCTTTTTTCAATTTTTTGGGAATTTTAATAATTAAACAAGAATTAAAATTAAAACAAAAAATTAAAAATTAATAAAAAAAAATTAAAAATACCGAGGGAAAGTTCCCTCGGGATTTTGAAAAATCCGAGGGAATGGGACTCCCTCGGAAATCCGAGGGAAATATTTTCCCTCGGATTTCCCTCGGATTTGTAATTCCGAGAGATTTATTTCCCTCGGAACCGATTTCCGAGGAAGGTTTTTTCGAGGGAATTTTTCCCTCGGAATTTCCCTCAGTTTAACCAAAACCGAGGGATTTTTGCTTAATTCCGAGGGAAAAATCCCTCGGAAATTTTGATTTTTTTTTGTAGTGGCTCTTTCTTGTTGAATAACTAGATAGTTTCTTTTTGGAGATGAAATCTATGGAGAATGATTAGAAATCGGTCGAGAAGGGGAAGAACCGGCTTTCGGAATTTGTGTTTGAAGACTGACATACAGACAAGGTGTTTTTTTTTTCCTGGGAGTGAGAAATTTCCTTTGGTTGTGATTGCATGAATTAAATTGGAGTTGAGCACTTGAAGGTTATGAAGAAGACGACGTTATACCTTTTATTCAAATTGTATATACTTACACAAAAGAAATTATGTAGACTTTCAGAATGTAGATGTTAATACTGTAGATTTCATGCACATTTGTAATATAAATCGACAAACTTTGTGATTCCTACACGACAAGAATCTGAAACACTATTATATGAATATGTGCGAACTAATCAGGTAAAATTGCGAGCTACTTTGTTGTGATTGCGAACTATACTGAAATTATAAATTGAGTTATATAACTGTTTTGATAATTGTGAACTACTTGGGTTTAATCATGTAATAGTCAATTGTGAATTTACTCACTAGTGTACAACGACTATGATCATGTACATGACAAATATATGAAAATACTATTATATGACAAATTGCGAACTACTCAGGTAAAATTACAAACTACATTGCAATATGAAGCTGTAAATTTTTTTGAAAAATACTAGAATAGTTTATAATATGATAATCTACTGAAACACTAATAATTACAAACTACACCACTGCATTTCAGGTTACTCCAAACTACTATTATAATTGCGAACTACACTGCAATTTCAAACTACTTGAGTTGAGTTTTGTTATTGCTTTTCAGAACCACTTGATACTATTAAGATAATTCTTAACTACTTGAAATAATGTGAATAATTGCAAACTAAACTGCATTTCAGACTACTCCGGGCTACTATTAAAATTGCGAACTACTTTATGAAATTGAGAGCTACTGCAATTTTGAACTACTTGAATTGAGTAATTTATTACTACTTCTCAGAACCACTTGAAACTATTAAGATAATTCCGAACTACTTGAAAGTAATATGGAATGGTATGCGACAAAAATCTGAAACACTATCATATGAGTAATTGCGAACTACTCTGATACTACACCACAATTAGAAGCTGTAAAAATCCAAAAAATACTAAATTATCATAAAAATACTACCGTATGAGTAATTGCGAACTACTCTAGTAAAATTGCAAACTACACTGTAATTAGAGTCCGTAAAAATCTGAAATATAATTGAATAATTCAAAACTACTTGATTTCTATTCAGAACTACTCCCAACAAAACTGATAACTTAGAACTACTTTGTTAAGTCATAAATAACAACATAGGAAACACATTTCTACATGAGTAATTTCGAACTGCTTTTTGATAATTATGAAAGAGAATCCCGAGTCCACGGCAACTACGAGCGTCTCTCCGCCTTAATTACATAGAATAATTATACCTCGTAGTCAGCCAAACCTACATAAATTAGTGTTAATATTAGGCAATTCAAAAAATATTCGACCACAAATGTTGTCAAAATATTATGGGATAATAAATGTAGCATATAATTAAATTTGATTCCATACTTACACATATAACTATGTTTTCTACTTTGTAATAAATTAGATTATTATCTACAAATTGAGACCGCGTTCCACTTATAGTCGCTAAGTTGTGACAAATTGTACTTTACAGATTACAAAATTTATTGAGTAGGGATCAGTTTAGAATGTAGTCTACAATACAAAGAAGTCGGAGTTCGTTATACAAGGAGGGATGTTATTCTTCCGAAACACAAGAAATGAATGAAAAAAATGCTTGAAGGAATATAGACATTTATAATCCACAAAAGAATGAATGAAAAAAAAGCTTGAACAAATATAGATGTTTATAATCCACAAAAACATGTTATGAATTTCAAAAAATGTGCTTGAAAATCAATTCTCAAAAGTGTGACTTAAAAAAAAAGGTTGCTATTCTAAAAGAGAACAAAAAAAACCTACGAAAACATACTTGGATAGAACTCGCAATTTTTAATTCACAAAAACATGTTACGTGCTCCACCGGAAAAGATGTTTAAAAGTCAATGAAATCACTTACTTGTATCGGTCTCCATCTTTGAAAATACGTGGGTTTGGAATTTGTGTTAAGGGTTTTATCTATAATACCTGATTGAATATTGCACATGAAAAAAATAGAACTATGTATCCTGTGGAGAAATTGAAAATTTGCACACAAGAATCGGCTCTAGAATTCATTCAGGATAAATCTGATGGCGTGAATCATGCTCCATGATTTTGTTGATCTTCTATATCTATTCTTCTTTCCATCGGAGGATTCTTCTATTTGTTTAGTTTTCAATCAGGGCAAGTTTGTCAATCCCATCTATAATTAGGATTAAATGAGAAATATTTGTATTAGATGGGAATAAACAGACTGATAGGATTATATGAGAATTTTTCATTTTTTTATGGTGTGCCAATACACTAAGGGAAATGGCAACTTGTTCACCTACTTGAACATGCCTTGTTCGTTCTAATCCACCAGCATTATCAAGAAGGAAGCACAGTCGCTCAAAAGCATTCCTATCCATTCTTAAATTATTAACACAGTCTTCATCACTCAAACTTACTAGTTCAAGCATGTGTTCAATTTGGCGGGGTACTCTATCAATCATCCCATATCGCATTTGCCTATCACCTATTAGACGCCTTCCACGACGGATCCTACGTAGACGTAGGTACACATATACGCAGATAAAGAAAAATTTTTCTTCAAGGACAACAATGACGTTTTCCTCTTCGAGATCCATCTACAAAAGTTTCCATCATTTTCAAATTAAGAAGTTTACAATATCATAATTCTTGAAGAAGATGTGAACTGTAACACAAAGGAAAATAATATGTACTATTTTGAATGTAAACATATTGCAGTAAATAGAAAATATGCCAATAAATACACAACATCCAATCAACTGCACAAATGAACACATCTGTTACACGTGGATATAGGTACACAGTGCACTTATAATAAAGACAACTTGTTAACAGGCGAGGCGACTAACTACATTTATACTCGTCAATGCATAACTCATATATCAATATGAAAATATCGAGCAACTGATGTAAATTATGCATCATATACTGGTGTCAGCTAATTGTTATAAATGTAGGGCAGCGCAAAATACTTGCGATGAAATATCATTTAATATTCTCAAAAAACATGAAACCAACACAACCCACATACTACATCCGAAAACTTGCTCGGGGAGCTTAAATATTATCCATTTTCCCCAACATACAGGAATACAAGCCTCATCAAATAGACAACCCTCATCAAATAGACAACCCTATATATGATGTAATCAATTAATAGGTACTGAAATTTCTCTAACATATACACACCATAATTGACACATAAATTCAACAATTTTCAAGTACTCAATATAGAAAATCAGTAAGACAGTGAAGCTAATAAGAGAAACAAACAAGTTTCTAGATATGTATATATGTACAATGGAGGAAGCGTCTTACAGACTGCACCTTTCTAGCGAGTTGGAAGAATATGAACTGCATCCGAAAATTGTACAACAAAAAGATAAGAACAATTAAAATCAAATGGGATTTCATATTAAAAAAGAAAGGGAGATGCTACGCTCATGTGCATACGATCTACAATTAGAAAAAAAAAACAAGAAACAAGAAAAGTAACAGAAACAAAATATTTTACTTCACTTTATCAAACTCCAAATAAGTTCATGATCTTTTTTTCAAGACCCAAAATCGTTTTGAAATCATATGTAAAACACAGAGCTCGCACCTGATTTACAGATTAGGGTTAGCAGCAGAAGAGTTGTGGAAGTGATAAGAAGCGCATCTTTATTTATATGTGTATGGAGCTATAATTATCATCCATGGGAGGGTCAAGAAAGTAAATTTATGTACATTTCTAGGGGTAATAATGGCTTTTTCCATATGTAATAATTGGCCTGTATAAGATAGATAATTAGTCGTAGGGGGAGACCAAGATTAGAAATCTTGGGTTACAAGATTGAAATCACGAGCCTGAGAGATTGGAGGAAATTCAAATCAATAATGCCAAACGTGAAATTGGTAGAGATCGGTGGTGATTAGATGGACTTATCTTGCCATTTCAGGAATGCCAAACGAGGTCTTACTTAGATCCAATTTCTCTAGGGCAAGAACCCAGTCCATTTAAATGGGCTTCCCTAGAGGCTTTAGTGGGCGGGGTAAGCAGAATATAAAACGACGCCGTAGTGCTGTGCTCCGAGAAGATAAATATCCTCACTACATGAGATGACAGAGTTGGCAAAAGAAAACGAACGTAGAAACTGGAGGCACTAAAGAGATAAAAAATGGCGATTACTACTCTGAATAATGGATTGAAAATGCCAATGATCGGATTGGGAGTATGGCGAATGGAAGGCAAAGACATAAAGGATCTTCTAATTAACGCCATTAAGATCGGTTATCGTCACTTTGATTGCGCTGGTACGTACTACAACCCTAAATTTGGTCCAATTAAGTCGATTATTAGCTACTAATGAGTTTGTACATTTGTAAATTGAATGCTTTTCAGCTGATTATAAGAATGAAGCTGAAGTTGGGGACGCACTTGCTGAAGCATTTGGGACTGGGCTGGTTATGCGGGAGTCTCTTTTCATTACCACTAAGGTTCGTTTGCTATTATTGTGAATTTCTTTGGGTAAATAATATATATATATATATATATATATATATATATATATATATATATATATATATACGGTTTTACTCGATGAGAAGTTAAATTGTGTTCTGTAGCTTTGGAATTCAGACCATGGTCATGTTGTGGAGGCCTGCAAAGACAGTCTAAAGAAATTGCGGTTGGATTATCTGGATTTGTACCTCGTTCACTTCCCCATTGCCACCAGACATACAGGTGTGGTTTAGAGTTAGATCACTCATTTATCTTGACCAGAAATTTTCTTAGAGCTTTATTTGTGGGGAAAAAGAGTGTTTTAAGGGTAAAATGGATAAAAGGCTAAAAAAAATCTGTGGCTAAGATGAAGGGCAAAAATGGTTGGGCCCTGTTTTAATTTTGCTATACTGAGATGAATATTGATCAATATCTGTTCCAATTGTGAAATAATTTGGGAAGGTGTTGGGGCGACTGCAAGTGCCTTAGGAGATGATGGTGTTTTGGACATAGACACTACGATAACTTTGGAGTCTACGTGGCGTGGTATGGAGGAACTAGTTTCTATGGGCTTAGTACGAAGCATAGGCATCAGGTAATTTCAGAACATTCGTTCACATTTCTTTCTGTTGATTCTGATATTTATTTAAATATATGAATGACAAGGTATGTCAGGGTTGTTGTTTCGTTTTAATAGAACGGAAAATTCTTATCAGTCCGGTGATTTTTGGCCATTTGGTGAAAATATCTACAAACCAAAAACATTTTTCAAAAAATAAAAATAAAAATTGAATGGCCAAATTGACCCATTTCCACTTTTTTTTTTACATTGCAACATAAATGATGGTGAACATTGCAGTTTATATGCTTCTGAATATGATGATGATAGAACATCTTGTATTTTGGTTTTGGTTGTATTTGTAACATCCCACTTTTTCATAACTTGAAAATAGTAAAAGTGTGTGTGTGTGTATTCTTTTTCTAAGAACAACTTGTAAATCAAAAGATTCAGTTTTGAATGTAATAATTACTCTAATTTATTTGAAGCGTGGAGGTATGTATGTGCGGGGATTAAAGGGATTTTCTTTCCACATTAACCATGTAATGTTTGAAAGATAGCGATTAGTGGAGATAATCAAGATAACCGACTCTAATAGAAGATGAGTGGCATATGATTGATCATGGACTTATTAAATGATGGGCTTAAAATTTGAAATAAAAAATGCATGTCCAAACTTGTGACTTTGGGCTTGAAAATATAATAATGAGATTGAAGCTGAATTTGGGCTTGAGAAACTAATTTCTTTGAATAATAAAAAAAAAAACCCGTAATGCATGTCAGGCTTTTAAATAAATAGAAATATGATGCCCATGATAAATCAACTAGGGCGTTGCAGTATTATTCAATCTTTCTTGTTTTCTCAACTCCATGGTCTATTACAACATAACTAAATATAATTGATTAATTAATTATATGTGCGTGTGCAGCAACTATGACATTTTCCTAACTAGAGACTGCTTGGCCTATGCCAAAGTGAAGCCCGCTGTGAACCAAATCGAGACACATCCTTATTTCCAACGCGACTCACTAGTCAAATTCTGCCAAAAGCACAATATCTCCGTCACTGCCCACACGCCTCTCGGAGGTGCTGCAGCCAACACCGAATGGTTCGGTTCGCAATCATGTTTGGACGATGCACTCCTCAAAGTACGCAAACTCACTTTTAAAAATATATATCTTGATGTATTCTCTTTCTGTTCATTATTATGCTAAATAAAATGTTATGACTTTAGGGTCTAGCCGAGAAATACAAGAAGAGCGTGGCTCAGATCGTTCTGCGCTGGGGTATACAGCGGGACACGGTTGTTATTCCCAAGTCATCCAAAATCGAGAGATTGGAAGAGAATTTTAACGTATTTGACTTTGAGTTGACTAAAGAGGACATGGACCTCATCAAGAGCGTCGACCGCAATTATCGGACCAATCAACCTGCCAAGTTTTGGGGCATAGATTTGTATGCGTGAGTAATCGAGTTGTTTCTGAATTGCCCTTAGTTGTGAAACATGATATAATGAAAACTGTAACGGGGGCTTGAATGACATTCTATCATCTATGTAGTGAATAACTCGTGCAACTTTCATGAGAAACAAAATCTTTCACTCAATCAAGCTATTGTGATTTTCACACTTTGCCGCCTATTTATATATATATATATATATATATATATATTTCATTTAACATATAAACTTTGTTGATTTTTCACTTTATCTCCTGTAGTATTACACGTGTAAAAATAAATTTGATTAAAGTTTTGTTTTAGAATTATACAAAGCTTTAGATGATAAGTGTAAACCCGCTTAGAAGCTCTTGACCAGTTCCATGTCCTGGACCACTTGAGGTGAGTAAATTCTTTACGCACTTAAAAAGAGTTGATTTGATGTTTCACTTTCCACAAACTCGATTCATGTCTGGCTCGTGGGCACAAAGTCTCAAATAAGGTTTTTATTTGTCCAAATGTGAAGAATACTTTTAATATTTGTCCACCGATCAATTTGTTTATTAAAGTTACTAGTGTAATAACACCTCATTTTTGATGAGAGCTTATGAGTTTTTCATATTTCTCTCTTTGTCATCATTTCAACTTAAACGTGTTGAATTATTCCCTCAATTTCGGGATTGGGGACTATTATTACAAACAAATCACTTTTGTTTGGAAAAGTAGGTAAAATCACAGTGTAAGAAAGAAAGACAATGTGTATAGGGGGTCATTAGCCGTTGCATATGTAATATGTGTGGGCCCGGGCCCATCACCCACGCAGATGGCGCCACCACTCCTGATGGCATAGCTAAGATTTCAGTCAGTCGTGGGGCGGTAGTCATGCAAAAGTCTTAAAAGTAGAAAGTGAAATTGTTGTAATGAAACACTCTTGGTTTTTCCTAAACGGTAGCATTTTGTAGAACTTCGAGATAAACGAGAAAATTACAATCGGAATCCAAAGAGCACATATCATCCTCAAGATATGATGAAACTCCAAATAAGATCAGAGAATTCATGGTTCAAGAAAAACATAATAGAAATTTCAAGTTCTAATTATTCGTTGTCAATTTGTAGGTCTATGGCTTTGAAAATAAGTATTAGTACATGATGTTTTCAATGTTATCCAACACTGAAATCAACATCAACCAGAGTTTAACTAAAAACCAATGTTATCCCCTCCGTTGGTCACACAATTTCAAAGACCTTCTTAATCTCGAACAGTGGCTCCAAGTAGTTATCTTACTTGTATTCTTCCTTGTCTTACGTCGCCTCCTGCTTATTTTCTTGCGTCTTAAAACCGTGTGTAAGTCTTTGTCTTAAATAGACAATTCTAAAATCCTAGACTTAGTAAACAAGTAAAACAAATTCTAAACATAATTTAGGAAACTAAATAAAATCCTAAATACAATCTAGAAAATAAAATTTAAAGTCCTAATTTATTTTGTGCCTAATAAAGACAAATAACTAAAATATAAATTATTGCCAATAATAAATTCCCAACATCTGCGATATAGATGGCCCAAGAAAACACAACACAAAACTCAAATTCTAGACTATTCGGAATATAATAAATAACAAATTCAATAGCCTAAATTTTAAGAAATCCTACAACTTCAACATTACCTAACATAAGTTTCACCATGGAAATTAGCAGTGAAGACATGATTACTTTACTCCACAACAACTGTGGAGACACCCTCAAACCGAATACGAGCAAAACCTCAAATTGTACGAGCACAAGGGGCTTTGATCATACAGTCGAATAGGTAAACTCCAATACCATGTAGACATGTAGTCCTACTTAGTTTGTATTTCAATTTAATTCAACCGGTACATAAGAAATACTAATTTATTATTATTAATCAATGTAATTATTTTTTTTCTAAAATGAATCCAACAACCTCGGTTGTCGCTATCACTAGTTAGACATTGATGTCGATCAAACTTCATATGATGATTCGAATTTCATATTAAATGACCGCTTTTTACTTTAGTAAGGATTGATTTAATCAATAAAAACTTGTTCATTATTATTATACTCTTATCTAACTATAAGTGTATGGTATAAATAAGAACACGTCGAGCAAGGTCGTTTTCGAGAGGGGCCGAATCTCGAAAATTGACAAGTAATATTATTAATTAATTAATTTTATTTAAATGAATATAAAAGGAGATATGATTTTTGCGTTTACAAACGACGAGTATTAATAAACTAAGTAAAATAATTGATGAAGAAAAAAATTACAAAAGTAAGAAGAGAGGTATTTAAATGACATTCGGGTATTCAGGGGTTTGGAATTTCAATGAACTTATAATGTCTATCGTGTTTAATCATTCGAATATTGTTGTGATTCAATTATATAAGTCAATCACAAAAATATATTAAGCCTTCTCTCGAATAGTTTAAACATTGAGTTCTAAATGTGAGACGTATTATCAAGTTCACGCTTAAAACTTCAAAAGATTTAAAGATTTGTACAACTTTACAACTCTAAAAGGTTTTAAAGATTTGTACGACTTCACTACTGTCGTGATTTTTGAAGTTTTAAAATTTCAAATTCAATTTTATTATTTATTTTTGTAACCTACACTTTTAATTTTGTAACACCCCCATAATGGTCATTATTTTTTCATTTGACTCTTGAATTTCAAAAGACACTAACACTATAAATAGGAGTACTAGGGGTCTAGCTAAGGACACAAAACACTTACAAGCATACAAACAAATTCTTGCATTCTTTATAATATTTTGGGTAACGTGATAAAGTCTTGTTCTTTAGTTTTCTTGTGAACGTGCTCACAATAGAAGACACTTGCTGTGACCTTCTTGGGTTTTATCTTGGGGTGGTAGTGTGCCGTTAAAATTTGCACGGAGGGAGGCCATCACGATCTTAGGACAGCGTCAAGTGGCGTTACTCCTACATGCCAGCTTTCTTATATTTTATTTTATTTTATCTTATTTTATTTCAAGTGATTTTCATACTTCATTTTATTTAATATATATTTACAAGCAATTAAAAATTATAAATAAATAATTTTCTACAACAATCTAAGATCGTAAAATTCACTATAGCAAATATATATATATATATATATATATATATATTGCTTGTTTATTCGCTTATGTTGTATAGCTTATAATCACTATTGTTTCATATTATCTTATGTTTCATTGATTTGGTTGAATATAACCTTTCATTAGGTTTTTAATATATTATAAAATATTTACATGAATTGTCTTATATTTTGAATTAGTTTAAAAAGAGTGAGCTTTCCATTTGGCATATTATTTTATTTACGGGACATATGTATTATATAAAATAATTGACCTCATTTTGTTTGTTTGATTGATCGGGAATATCTATATGCCGAGTAATAACTTTCATTTCATCTTCACTAATTAGGTCAAATTTGTTTCGTTGGCATTATTTAGTAATTCCAAAGCAAATGTTGATTTTAAAATTATTTAAATTGAATGTGATTGTTAGAATATATATAGTTCAATTTAGCATATTGAAATATTAGTTGAACTTATTTTTCTTATGTTTTATATGTATTATGTAAGATGTGATTATTTGAATCCTACCGGTTTATTTCTTGTACTTTTATTTGCCTATATAAATTCTCAAGATAACAATATTTGAAGATTCATCTAATGACATCAAATGTAGGAGGTAATATAAACTCGAGAAATTTGTTGGGCTAAATTTTAAGGAATGAAAAAAAAAATCAAATGAAACATTGTTTAATCGTTCTTGGATTTGTTTCCGTCATAGATAGAACATAGAATAAAGTTCTTGACATCCCTTGAACAAATGAATTACCATTGTCTTATCATATTCTTAGTGCTTTCATATAAGGTTGTTATTACTAGGAATAATGGTTTTGTTGGAAAAGGATTTGTGAGTGATGGATTATTTAAATTGGACGTTATTAGTGATAGCAATGAAAGTTCTAGTTTTATTTTTAATGTCCAATCTAATATTTTATGGCATGAAAGATTGGGACACATTAGTAATAGAAAAATAAAAGGGCTTATGGGCTTAAATTTGATCCCAAAATTTGAAATAAAAGTTGATCAAAAATGTGAAATCTGTGCTCAATCCAAACAAACTAAAAAACCTTATAAACTAATTCATAGAAATTCAGTTATTTTGGAATTAATTCGTAGTGATGTTTGTGATTCAAATAGAACTCCAACTAGAGGAGGGAATAAATATTTTGTGACATTCATTGATGACTTTTTCTAAATATTGTTACATTTATCTCATTAAATCTAAAGATGAAGTTTTTGGAAAACTTAAAATTTACAAAAGTGAAGTAGAGAACCAAATAGAGAAAAAGATTAAAATAATTAGATATGATAGAGGGGTGAGTATTCTTCGGGAGAACTAATAAAATTTTGTGAAGATAATGGTATAATACATGAGATTACACCTCCTTATTCACCTCAATCAAATGGTGTAGCTGAAAGAAAAAATAGGACTTTGATGGATATGGTTAATGCAATGTTGTTAAATTCTGGAGCACCTGAGAATTTGTGGGGGGAAGCAATTTTATCTTCTTGTTTTGTACTAAATCGAGTTATTGTTAAAGATAACGATAAAACTCCGTATGAGTTATGGAAAAAGAGGGCTCCAAGACTGGATTTTCTTAAAGTGTGGGGGTGTCTAGCAAAAGTAGCAATACCCGAGTTTAAGAGAAAGAAAATAGGACCTAAAACTATACATGCTATTTTTCTTGGTTATGCTCAAAATAGTAGTGCGAATAGATTTTTAGTTGTTAATTCTGAAGTTAGTAGAATTTCTAATAATACAATTATTGAAGTTAGAGATGCTACATATTTTGAGAATAATTTTCCTTTTAAAACTAGAATTCCTCATGAGCCTAGTAAGTCTAGACTTGAATCTTTTAGAGGTGAGTCTTCAACTCATGTAAATTTAGAAAATAAAGAAGAAACATTAGTAGAATTAAGAAAAAGTAAAAGAACCAAGGTTAACAAGAGTTTCAGAGATGATTTTATTACATTCTTAGTTGAAGGAGATCCACATACTTATGATTTGGATGCACCTTTTTGGAAAGAAGCTATCAAATATGAATATAATTCTATCATTCAAAATAATACTTGGGTTTTATCTGATTTACCTGCAGGTAGTAAATCAATAGGGTGCAAATGGATTTTTAAGAAAAAATTAAAAGCTGATGGTACAATAGATAAATATAAAGCAAGACTAGTGGCTAAAGGATTTAATCAACAGGAAGGAATAGATTATTTTGATACTATCCTCCAGTTATTAGGACTTCAAGTATTAGAGTCTTATTAGCTTTATCTTCTATTCATAAGCTAATGATACATCAAATGGATGTCAAGACCGCATTCTCAAATGAGGATTTAGATGAAGAAGTTTATATGGAACAACCTCAAGGTTTTAAGGTGAAAGGACAAGAGCATAAAGTATGTAAATTAGTCAAGTCCTTATATGGTTTAAAACAAGCACCGAAACAGTGGCATGAAAAACTTAATGTTGTTATACATAGTTCTGGGTTTAAATCAAATGAACATGATAAGTGTATATACTGCAAGAAAGAAAATGGTGAATATGTGATATTGTGTTTATATGTGGATGACATATTAATTTTTGGTTCAACTTTGAGTTTAATTCAAAATATGAAAACTTATTTGCCGGATAACTTTGAGATGAAGGATTTAGGAGAAGCACGTATAATATTGGGTGTGAAAGTTAAAATGCTAAAAGAAAGCATATTATTAAATCAAAAAGATTCTACTGAGAAATTCTTGATAAAATTCAATTATTATGATTGTAAACCAGTGTCTACTCCTTATGATCCAAATGTACATTTACACAAAAATTCAGGAGAACCCATGTCTCAATTAAAGTATTCTCAAACTATAGGATCTTTATTATATTTCACAAATAGAACAAGACCAGATATCTCTTATGCAGTAGGGAGACTTAGTAGATACACACATAATCCTGGTAAGGATCATTGGAGTGCTTTAGAAAGAATACTTAAGTATCTTAGAGGAACTTTAAACTTATCCTTGTGTTATAAAGGTTTTCCAAATGTACTTGAGGGATATAGTGATGCTAATTGGATCACTGATAATTCTGAAATAAAGTCAACTAGTGGATTTGTTTTTATGTTAGGTGGAGCAGCAATAACATGGGGATCTAAAAAATAAACTGTTATATCTAGAAGTACAATGGAAGCTGAATTAATAGCTTTTTAGACACTACTTGTACAACTGCTGAATGGTTGCGAGATTTATTACTTGACATTCCACTTATTTCAAAACCATTACCTGCTATTTCTATTCATTGTGATTGCAAAGCTGTGATTGATCTTGTGAAACAAACACATTCAAATAAAAAAATGAATAGACACTTACATGCACGAAATAAAAGTATAAAATCTTTGTTGAAGAGAAATGTGGTAACTCTTGATTTTGTAAAATCTGAGAAAAATTTGGCAGACAATTTGACCAAAGGTCTACCTAATAAAGGTGTTTTTGAATCATCGAGGGGGATGGGCTTATGCCCACAAGGGAGTCACCTCCAGGAGTAACTCAACCTTTGTGATTGAAGAACTCATGAAGAAGGTTCAATGGGTAGAAACAACCTGTATTACGTGACTCATTTAGCACTACTTTATAACAGTGATAACTTTCACATCCCTATGGTGATAGTGCTATATCGTGTGATATTAGGTTGGATTATGATCCTTAATGAAATCAAGGCGGGAATTCCGCAGGGTATAGATCACACATACCCTTGGAGGTTTCACCTAAATGAGAGTTGCCATGAGGCCGTGGCTACGGGTTCAGGCGAACCCTAGAGACTCTCATGAGAATCAAGATTAGAGCGCATGACCATTAATAGCGCTAACCCGCTTGAACAAAGACTGGTGTCGATGCTATGTGTGTGATGTATGAAAATTTGATCAAGGGTTCCTAATTTAAGGCGTAGTCCATTATGATTCCCTCAAATAGAAATCATCAACACTAAGTGTGGGATCAAGCCCGGAAGGCTCGTGAACCTATTACATAGTATGTAGTTGCCCACTATAATTTATTTTATATATATCTTGAAGTTTTAAACCTTGTGGGGGATTGTCATGCTTTTTGAAGTTTTAAAACTTCAAATTCAATTTTAATATTTATTTTTGTAACCTACACTTTTAGTTTTGTAACACTCCCATAATAGTCATTATTTTTTCATTTGACTCTTGAATTTCAAAAGACACTCTAACACTATAAATAGGAGTACCTAGGGGTCTAGCTAAGGACACAAAATACTTACAAGCATACAAACAAATTCTTGCATTCTTTATAAAATTTTGGGCAACGTGATAAGGTCTTGTTCTTTAGATTTCTAGTGAACGTGCTCACAATAGAAGACACCGGCTGTGACCTTCTTGGGTTTTATCTTGGGGTGGTGGTGTGCCGTTAAAACCTGCACGGAGGGAGGCCATCACGATCTTAGTACAGCGTCAAGTAGCGTGACTCCTACAGGCCAGCTTTCTTATATTTTATTTTATTTTATCTTATTTTATTTCAAGTGATTTTCATACTTCATTTTATTTAATATATATTTACAAGCAACTAAAAAATTATAAATAAGTAATTTTATATAACAACTATTAATCTCAAACCTCTCAGTCTTGTTGATTAAAGTGTCTCATGTTTGAAAGCTTATTTGATAAATCTCATCTTTCGAATTATAATTTATTAAACCTAGTAGTTATAAAAGGTTGGCAATCGATCATTACTTTAGAAACAAAAAAGGGTTGTCAATCGATTGTGTAACGATGAGTAACGAACACAAAAATAGTAAAAGAATCATACTCAAATGTAAAATACTTTCAATCAACCAAGTATTATATGAATCAATTCAATATATGTTAATCACGAATATAGTTTAACCCTTTTATCAAAGTGATTAATCTGTGATTTTTAATTGCAAGACGTGTTGTCAATCGCAATTATAACTCCTAAAAGGTTAAATTTTAACAACATCACTCTTATCTCAAATCTCTCGATCTGATTGATTAGAGTATTTTGAATTCGTAATCGTCTCTCGATTTATAAATTGTTAAAAACTAAAAACATAAGAGTTTCCCAACCAATTATGCATATGTGTAATTCAAGAATCAATACTATTGAAAAGACCAAATGCTTGATTGAAAGAAAAGTTCATAACATCAATCTTCATTGATTATCAAACCCTAGAACACGAATGAAATTATCTACACATAATTAAACATTAATCTAGATATTTAATCAAACACATATTATTCATAAATCAAAACTAGAAAGGATAAACTGTATGGAGCGTGTAGATCCTCTAATCTTTCCGTTCTTCATGTTCCTCCTCCGAACTCCCTTTAATCTCTCTATCTCACACTTTTGGAGTGTTTTGGTGGTACTCCCAAGCTAATGGGTGAATAAGATGTCTTTGGCCAACTTCTTGGCTCTCCTTTTATAGTACCAAATGAAATTTTGGCCAATAACTCTGATTTTGGGCCATTTTGTAATGCCTTTGACCCATTATTGACATAGCTATCGACTAATGACTAGGTCGATTATGGTCTTCTTCAAAACTACGTTCAGTAGCGACCCAAGTATCGACCGATACTAGGGTCGATAGTAGTCGCCATGGAATTGATGCTTATTATCAACCCCACGATCAACCAATACTCGGGTCAGTAGTGGTCTTTCTGGATTCATTAGTCTAGTGGGCTCGTGGGCTTAATTTCGAATTGGTCCAGTGATCTTCTTTCTTCCTAAGCTCCGGCTTAAAGCTGTAATATTATCATTCTTAAACCCAAATAAGCTCTAAACTCATACAAAAACAACAAAAACACACAAACACGTAATATCATCCAAATAATATAGAAACAAATTGAAATACATTATAAAAGCACAAACAATATTTGAGACACATTTTAATAAGTTTCAATATGTACTAAAATGATGTGTTATCATTAAATACAACCAAATCTCATTCTAAGATAGATGCTTTTTTTTTTCAAATTTATTTTTTTTCCTCTCAAATTTGAATTACATATTACTTACCGTCCAAATTCCTATTGGTTCATCAAATTTATACTAAACAAAGGATGTAATTAGTATGCAATCTTACATATGGCAACTAAACAAATAAATTTTATACTAATACATGTTGGCATTTGACAATATCTCACTGCTTAGTGATCGAATGTCATACTAAACTAGAGTTATGTTAAGTACACAATCTTAAACATAATATGCTAAACAAATAAATTTCATTTTAATAAATTTTTGTAAATTCACAACAAATAAAAATTAAGCAAGCTCAAATTTAAGAAAATACAATTATGCATAGCCACCATCACCACAGGAAAACAAATCTACAATTAGGTGTCATCGGTGGTTTGTTAACTTTGTTTCTTGGTGGACAGCTATATAGGTATTAGAGTTTACTCTTTTAGGTGTTTGGCTATTATAAAATGTTAAGTTGTAAGTTTTGATTTTGTGGTATGTAACTGGACTCTATGGTGCACAATCAAAGTATATGTTCGTCACCTTGATTAGCAGTTAAGAATCACCCATATTTCCCCCGAAGTAAAATAAAAGTGAGGCCTGAAACCCCCAAAGTATATGTTCGTCACCTTTTAGACAAGAGAAGTATTCCCCAAGTTAGGGTTACCTTCTTCCGCTATAATTCCATAAATACCGTAACTAACTTAGAATTAGGATTTCTCCTATATGCTAAGTTCCCATAAATAATAGATCTCTCACTAAATTACCAGAATAGGCCTGGGCCTGTGATTCTTTAAATATAGTTCGCCGGGACCCCACAATACCATCCATATTAGCCCATTCGGGCCCAACAATCATAAAGCCCAACACCCAGCGCCGAGCTACCAGTCAACGCCGAGTTGGTAAAATCATAAGAGGTCGCTACCCTATATGAGAGCTTGCCACTCTCATACTACAGGTCGCTACTCTGTAAAACAACTCACTCATCTCTTAGAAAGAATACTCCTTCCGAGAAATGAGGTCGCTTACCATAAATACCGGCATATAACTTGCATGGATATTTAGTGTCATATCAGCTAGTCCCCCATATTCTAGCTGATTGAGCCACAAAATCAGGTAGAATATGTAAAAAGTAGAATAAACGCATCGACCACTGACTTAAATGAAGACATAATCATAAAACTTTACCCAGTCACTCTTACCAAGATATTATATCATAACTCACGATAACCCAGCTCTCAATATTGAGCCATGCCATTATTCACTCAACAAGAGCTCGCTACATGAAATCGCGACCTTAAAAATCAGCTCGCTCAACCCCCAGAAAGAATGCACCTTCTAGAAGAAGAGGTCGCTTATAAGTCCCCAAAATATATGCTTACCGACCTAAAATACCTGCTGACCCATAATCATAAAAAACCACCATTCACCGACCTGAAGTCATACGCGTGAACAATAATTCAGCAAAATATAATCATGACCTTTTTTAAGAAGTCAAAACACGCCACTCCCAGCCATCAAATCCCTTTAAAGATCATATAATGGCCTCTGACAGCATGTCGGACACGTGTCATTTCCCCGTTTTCTAGTAATATATTTAATACGCTGGGCCAGAAATGAAAGGCCCAAAATAATCCACAAAACCCTACCAACTTCCCGCTCCTTTCTGTCACTTCAGCTTTTTACGCCGCCCCAAAACATATTAAACCCTTTCATTTCAATCCATCCTCACTCTACCAAAAACATAAGCAAAACTCCATTTTTACTCTGCAAAAAGGCTTACTTCCTCATAGAATTCTGCAAAAAAATTCACAACATATCGGGATTCATCTCCGAAGTCATCAACTGTAATAATGAATAAGTCCCCCTAATCCTTCATCTCGATAGTGATTATTTTAATTTTGCTTTGCAATTTGTTACATTCGCTGAATGTGTTTCTGTGTTGATATTTTTTCTCCCCTTTTTTTAATAATTAGTTTGATGATGAACCCAACATCCTCCACTCCCGATTCTCAAAACCCAGAACTTTCCCCCGGTTCCGATCCTATTGAAAACCCCTTTATTACCAAAAGAAGACAAAAACAACCTCCTTCACCGGAGCCGGGCCCATATGATGAACCGAAAGGTGACGTCAGTTGGCCCGAGCTTGAGGCCCAGACCAGGGCTCACACTGAGGCTAAAGCCTTAATCAAAAACATCCCCGAGGACCCCTCTCCATCCCAACCTGAATTTGAAAACATTCTAGAGGGTATCCCCTAATCGTACCCAATATATCTTCCACATCTCAATCCGAGCATTTTCTTGAGAATCCCGTAACAGTAGCACCTCCATCTGCTGTTACCAACCTGCTTCCCCTACCCCAAGTCACTAGGGTAGTTAAAGATAATTACTGGTGGCTCCCAGATCGGGAAAAGTTTGAAGAGTTCAAGATAGCTCTCAATCTCCCTGATACTGCTACAATAGTCAAGCCAAATATCTTACGACCCAAACCATCCTCCACCTAAACACGTTGTATTTTTTGATGAACTTCTAAAGCAGGTTTAGGTTTCCTACCCACTGGTTTTTTATCTCCACTGCAAATAAATTTAAAACTCCCCTTCTCCAACTGACTCCTAACCCAATAAGTTATATGGAGGGATATATGATTTTGTGTGAATACTACCATGTCCAGCCTGATCCAGTTTTTTTCAATTTTTATTTCCAAGTAAAATATCAAAAGAACTCCTTTTATTTGTCAGCCCGCCTCGGGAAAACTCGCTTCTTAGTGAACCCTTCATCAAAAGTGCCCGATTGGCGGAAAAAATTCTTTTTCCTTCACAACACTGAAACTTGGCCCTTCAACACTGACCTCCAATACCATACTCCAAAACAAGACAACCCCCTACCTAAAAAACACGACCCATGCTTTACCAACAATACACTGATCAGCTTGCTAAATGGAGTAAACGCCCATTCGATGTAATACAACTCACCAGGTGGGGAAAGATATTTTCTTTCATAGGTCTTGACTCATGACCTATTGAACAAGATCAGGCCTTGACCAGATCAAAATTTGGTAGTTCCCCTTAGTCACAAGATTCCTCATCTTTCATAATAACATAACTCAATTTAACCCCGTATTTCACTTCTACAGATGACTTCATTGGTACATGCATCTCATCGAGCTCGGAGGGAGCCACTGTTCAGGCTGACCCGAGCCCAGCAACCACATCAGCGCCACGACCTCCTGTCATGAATGTGGACGAAGAGGTGGAGGTCGCCCTTGCTGCGAGGGATGGCCGTGAAGAGGTCGTTGATGCTGAGGAGCGCCTACCGCTTATATCCATCCTATTCAAAGGGAAGAGGACCAGTTGAGGTCGCACCTCTACAAAGAAAACCCCCCAAGCTCCAAAACGTCGGCGTCTTCGCAAGACTCACGATGCTGCCACATCGAGCTCTCCAGGTCCGGAAAAAGAGCTGGCTCAATGTGATGACGCGGAGAAGGTTGTATCCCTTCTCCAAGAGCGCGCCATGACTCAGGTAATCTTACCTATATTCAGCCTTCGTTTAATATATATTAGCCATTCACTCACACCATCTTCGAATACAGCTGAAGCCCCTGTTCTCCAACCTGTCCACCCAATTGTTGGCTCGGTCCACTGATTGCGATCTCCAGAAGACCTGTGATGAGTTAACAGCGCAATCGGAACAACAAACCCAACAATTATCTCTGACTCAAGGAGAGCTAGACAAAGCTCGTCAACAACTGGCTGCTCGCGAAGAAGAAGTAAACATTCTAAAGAGCCAGGTGGACAGCTTAAAGGATGAGACAACCCGCATAACCAATGAGCTCAGAGGTCAAATCTAGAAGCTTGAAGAGGTGGTGCAGACAAAGGATAAGCAGATACACCACGTTGGTCGTATAGCTCGTGAGCAAGGCATTGCTGAAGGTCGCCGCACCTTCTTGAGATGGCGAGAGGCAGCAGAGAGTGGGTCCATCAAGCTATAGAGAAAGTCAAAACCCAGCTCGCGGCTATGAACGTCTCTTACAACCCTGACGTGAAAGCCATCGTGGACAGCCTTCCTTCTTTCTCCTTCTGGAATGGCGACATGAAGCAACCTACAAAAGCTAAGTGGTGGCTATCCTGCCAGGGCCGAGCTATTTTGCGAGCCAAGCTGGTGCTCGAGCTAGAGACCTCTCTTGACGACTTTGTATCTGATTGCAATATTATCTGACTTTGTAAACTCAGACTCATTTTCCCCTGATCTTTTGTATGAACAATTCATAGCTTTATGTTTATTATATATCAACCTGCCATAACAAATCATCTCAAAGTACCAACAATCTCTGTTTTTATCATGTAAATCAACTTCAAAAATAATGAACATCCAAAATCCATCATCCTTATAATCTCCAATAACCATAACCTATGAACAAAACCTCAGAGCACATATAACATGTAAATCAAACATGTGTATATTTAAAACCAAAAACCAGCAAATCATATAAGTATATTCATTTTTCATAATTACATATATTCCTTTTCTATAATAAGGAATTAATCCTTATCCATTATAATCATTCTCACCATATTAACGGGATAATTCAGAACAAATCCATCACTACTATCATCTCCATTACTAAAACGCAATTGTTTGAAGAAAAAAAGGGAAATATTTTCATTGCTTTTTTGAAAGCACTGTCCGATCACTCAAAAAGCACCGATATATATTAAAAAAGCACCAACTCTTCAGTTTTATGCTCCAGATTTCCCTTTTTTCTTCGAAGGCTGTCAATTCATATACGTTATTTTTTTGAAAGCAACGTCCAATTCATATATGTTTTCTGGGTATACGATATTGCGAGGGTACACGATCGCCCAGATTTTCAATCTGGATTGATGATGGCATCCAATCTCACCATCGGGGATGTCTCCATCAGTGGGGCTCCGATCGCAGTGGTGGTTGTTGAAATTCTCTTTTTATTTTTTCGGTCTAAAACCAATGGGTGTGGCGGCGTTGAATGTTTCATGTCGAGGGTTTCAATTTTCAAAGCTGAGTTTAAGTTTTCGTCAAAAAAATTGGTGCTGCCACATCCGATTTCTCCGCTGCTCTGAGAATACTTTACACAGTGCTTTTTTGAGTATTACACAATGCTTCTGCAAGTATTTGTTGGTGCTTTCGTTCAAGTGTAATTGTGTTGGTGATAGTGACAAGTGCTTCTAAGAAAATTATAGGTGCTTTTTTTTTCTCTTCAAATTATTGTTTTTTTAATTACTTTGGTGGTGCTTTTTATATTCTGGGCCGATACTTTTCTTGGCTAAGAATACTTTTATTTCAGACCAGAAGCTAAATCAAATTAGTGTTTTTTTATTGCATTGGAGGTGTGTTTTCCTTGGATAAGAATACTTTTAGATTAGGTCAAAAACTAAATCAAATTTGTATATTAGTGATTCAATAGTAAAAAAATACTGCAACTACATAAGAAAAGCACTCTTATTGTATTACTGGTTCAACACAAAAATCATTGTTAGTGTAGTAAAAAAGCACTGCAATTATATAAAAAAAGCAGTCTTAATATATTAAGAAAATCAATCTTATTATATTATAATATTATTAATACATGAGTAATTTATTTAAGAACATCATTAGTTTATTTTTAATCTCATTTTTAAATTAATTAACAATTTTTATGAAATATCTTTGTTTCCTTTTAAAAGAAAATAAAATATAAAATAAAATATTTTTTTCCTTTTAAAAGAAAAGGAAAGATAATATACAATTGGCAATTAGTCTAATTGCCCCTCTCAATTAATAAACCAGCGTTTGGATTTCATATTTTTTATTTTTAAACACAAATTTTGAATTAAATATAACCCTTGGATTAAATGAATCTATGGTGTAGATGAGCCCCTACGTTTATATACGGGTTTTCATTTGAACCCAACCCTATACACACACACACACACACACACACACACACACACACACATATTAAACGAAAAGACTCATATCCTACGTGTCTGCTTAGAAAGCTAGTTGACGTGTAATTTTCTGGTAGTTCGAATGCTTACTTCGCGAATTTTGGAGGTTTGAAGACTTACTAAATATTCGATTTCTAATATTTACCTAATTTATTATATTTTCTTTGATTATATTATGTCTAACTTAATCTTTTTCTTTTTCATATTTGCCCAATGTAATATTTTTCTTTTCTTTTATTTTTTATAATTGAATATTTCATTTTATTCTTCTAATAAAAATATATAAAAAGTCATATATAATTAGAAAAAATAATAATTAAATGATAAATTACTTATAAGATATTATGAATTGCAAAAATAACATAATTATTTATTTATAATCTAAATAAGTTGTATTTATTATAAAAATTAAATATTTTTATTATTAGAATTTCAAATATATAATATAGTAAATTACGAGTTAATAGAAATAATTTAAGTATGTAACTAAATATTATTAATGAACTCAGTTTGAATATATAAAATATATATTTATATAATAATTAATAAATATTGATTAGACACTTGTACAACACGAGACGGATTGGGAATATGAAATCTTTGAATTTCTCTAAGTATATAATTAAGAATTATTATAGAACTAATTTAAATATAAAAATATAAAAATCTATAATAGTAATTAATTAATAGAAATTAGACACAAGTTGAGCATGTAACAAGTTTGGAGTTTATTTAAGTATTTAAATATGAGATTTATTAACGAATTTAATTTAATTAATAAAAAACCATTTAACGTTAAAACATAATAGTTAATAAATAGGAACTATAAATTTGTACAAGACACAAGTTGAGAATACAATATATTTCAAAAAAATTAATTTTAAATTTAAAAACTCTATAATAATTAGAAATATTTTTTATATTAATTTATCTGATATAGTCCGTGAAACACACAGGTGTTAAACTAGTTATATATATATATATATATATATATATATATATATATATATATATATATATATATATATATATGTGTGTGTGTGTGTGTGTGTGTGTGTGTGTGTGTGTGTGTGTGTGTGTGTGTTGATATGAGTATATTTGTTTGCAAAAAACATTGGTGGGGTAATTTAAGTCATTATATCGTGCACTTGGGTGTACCTTTATCATTGCATATAACTGATATATATCATCACAAATAATTGAAATTCTAAATCTAAAATTTAAATTCCTAAAATGAAAAAGATAAATCTAAAACAAAAAACTAAACCCTAAAAATGGAAAACTAAACTCTAAAATGAAAAACTAAACACCGAAATTGAATATTAAACTCTAATTCCTACATTTTTATTACATATCATCTTATATAACTGACACATTTCATCACATATAATTGAAAAAATTATAGATTTTTGCCGGACCTTAAAATGGAAAATAAATTAAAAAAAAAAAAGAAAAAAACTAAGTCTTAAAATGGAAAATTAAATCCTATAAATACAAAACTAAACTCTAAAATAGAAAAGTAAACCTAAACTTTAAATTTTTGTCACATATCATCATATATAACTATCATATATTATCACATATAACATCATATATCATCAAATATAAATGAATGATAGCATATTCTTGAAGGGCGTACTCAGGTGCATGTAATAAATTATCGGGTAATTTAGGATGAACCATGCTAATTTTCATTTTAAAATATAATACTAAGAAAATGCAATCAGTCGCGTTATATTCGAGATATTGATTCTTTGAACAAGTATGAATTATGAAGGCTGTTAATTAGAAATATATAGTGAACATGTTCGAAGGCTTTCAGAGATATATTTCGACTTGTGTATGCTCATTCTAGTTTACTATTTCCAACAAAAGTTTTTGGTGTATTAGGTAAGGATTATTATGATCAATTCGATAGCTAGTCTCTTTTATGTCCAAAAATTGTTGTGGGTGTCTTTAGAATAACTTGGGGTATTAATAACGGTCTCGTTAAGATTTTTGTGGCTGGGTCCTCCGGCAGATCCCTCCGCCGCTTGCACGGTGTAGGAAAGTGGCGCTGTCCGTCATCCAACCTGACGTCAGCAGAGTCACGCCTAGCAAGGGGTCCAGCATCCACTTACTTGTGTCCACTCCCAACGTGCATGTTTATTTATTTATTTATTTTAGGGGAAGTTAATTCATATAATGCCTAAAATGCCCTTTGAAAACCAATACTTGATTTAGGTTGATTTAGGATCAATATTTATATTGTATGTTAAACATATAGTTTGTCCCAATAAAATAGGTTGATCCAGGACCAATATTTATACAGTGTGTTAAACATATAATTTGCCTCAATAAAATAGGTTGATCTAGGATCAAAATTTATATAGCGTGTTAAACATATAATTTGACAACTGAATGATAATTTAACTACATATCAAATATCTAATAATCGCATTACTTAATTTGATATATTTTAATTAATTTTATACAAAAAATCATCAACAAATAAATTAATTTAGGACATTAAAAATGTGTGTGTGTGTGGAGAGAGCATTGGATTTAATGGGTCCAATTTTCGAAATGAGCGTGCAGGGTCAAATCTCAGCAACTCATTAGATTTAGATCCATTGATATAAATTATTTAAAAATTTATTAACTACTAAACACATAACATTATATGCCCTCCAAGGTGTGCATCAATGAAGCTCTAAATGTACAACTTCCTTTAATATGTGTAGTGATATTATTGAATATTAGGTTAATTTGAACAAAGTATGTAATTGATCACTCTAGTTCATCTAAGTATGCATAAACTAACTTTAAAATATGCATTTTTTTAATTGTATATTTCATTACTTTTCGAAATAATTTCAATCGAACTCTTAAATTGGAATTTTTGTAGGGCAAAATTGTATGCGTGTTGTTCAGTTATAAGGAATAATATGATGTAATTTATTTCAAAATATTTGTATTTCTCAAAAAATATAGAGATATTTTAATGAAACATGTATATTAATGGAGTAGAGAGAGAGACTCTATTCATTTAATAAAGTGATTTCTCATTTAAAACTCAGTTGATGTACATTTAGAGATCCATTGATACAGATTTAGAAAAAATTAAATACATTTTTCTTACTCTGAATTTATATCCATATAGTGATTTTGACTTAATGACTCAGTTTAGGGAAGTGGACTCATTGGATCCTATATATATATATATATATATATATATATATATATATATATATATATATATATATATATATATATATACATTAGTGTAAAACCCGCGATTTTCGCGGGCAAATATAAGAAAAATATAAAAATGTAAGAGTTTATGAAAAAAGTTCATTAATTTCAGAAATTAAGTAATGCCCAAATGAGAAATGCTTGAAAAGAATAATCTAAGTAATAAGACACTTTTAAAAATATATATTTTATATTGTTATCAATATAACTTAAATTTCGTCGATGTTAGTAAAAAATATTATTAATTTGTGATTTGCTCAGTGTCATTTTTATGGAGTGATGCGAGACAATAAAAATCTGAGCTATTATTTCTTAAAAAAAATGTGCAAGTGAAGTTCAGTATTTCATATAAAAAAAACCAAATAATTAAGTACGGTTATCATAAATCTACTATAAAGCATAAACAAAAAAAGTTATCTATGAGGTCAGGGGTGGAGGGATTGAGGATGATGAAACGTCTAGGCTTGGTCCCGCATCATGGCCGTATCATGGATATACCTTACGATTCCTATTTACATTTAGAGTATAATTATATCAAAATATAGGGGTGAGTTCAAATGAGAACCATGTCGTTATATGCGAACCTGCGAACTAGTGCTTTTATTTTACACCAATAGTGTTTTTATTATACAGTGCTTTATTAATATTTTAGTTATATACATCAGCTGTGCTTTTATTATACAATCCTAATGCTTTTAATAAAATAAGAAAATATACAGAAAATCTGCTCCATCCATTTAATTTGATCTAAGGCTCATAATTGACCTTAGGTTCACATATAAGTACATGGTTCTCATTTGAACCTAATCCTATATATATATAATGGATTCTAGATTATGAATCATTAAATAGGTATACACTTTTATATATAAATTTATTAGATTTTGTACTTTTAACATAAATCAATCACTTAAACGATATAACTTGTCAATACAAATATATGTGTGTGTGCGCACGAGCGCACCTAATTGAATCATTGAATGTGTAATTAATAGGAGAAATCAAAACAATTGTATATTTACTATGATTGTGTGTTTTTATGGATAATAAAAAAATAATCAATAAAAAATTATTTAGTTAATATTTATCACTTGAAAATGTATAACTTTTCGACAAATATGCTAAACATATCATTTTAATGTCTAAAATTGGAGAAATTAATCAATCTACCATGCTTATAAACTATGTATAGAAAATCAATCAATCAATACAAATTCAATATTTACCTTAAAAATATTCTGGTGCTTTGTTAGTTTTGAAAAAAACTCCGGTGTTTTGGTGTCACCGAACCTAATATCTACCTAACTTAACATTTTCCTTTTATATATTTTTACCTAATTTAGTATTTCTCCTATCATTATATTTTTCCTAGTTGAATATTTTCAATTTACTATATGTTACCTAATTCAATATTTTATTTATCATATTTTGCCTAATTAAATATATTACTTTTATTATACTAATAAAAAAAATAAGTCGTATTTAATTATGAAAAATCTATATAAATTGAATTAATTTTTATTTATAGTAAAAGTTGAAATAAATTTATTTTTAGAATTTCAAATATTTCATTTAAGAAAAATACGAGTTATATAAAATTATTACAAATGGAAAATAAATATAAAATATATAAACTTAATTTGGATATCTAATCTTAATATAATGCATTGAGAATAACATAAAAAATAATTATTACGCAAAAAAAAAAAAAAAAAAAGACAAACAACACAAAAAAAACTAATAATAACAAATTATTACACCTAGGAAAAAATATTAAATATATTCTATATCTCCTTCTCTAATTCTAATAAAATGCATTAATAAACACATTGCATATCTATATGAATAAATTAATGTCTTACGCAGAAAAAAGAAAATAATAATAATAAAATAATATTACATATACTAAAAGTTAGATATCCGATATTTTTTAATAGAATTATCAATGCCTTATAGATTTTAATTTTGTATATCACTTATTTACATGCAAGACGGGGGTGTTGTATATTTTACATTTTTACAAACTCAGTTTTCTACGGGTTTTCTTTCAAGTATAGGGTATTTTGCTATGTCTTACAACTAATTTCGTGCCCCCGGTTAAAAATAATTAAAAATTATTTATTGTGAAAACCAGTCTTACTGTAATTAGAACAAATAATGCTCCGATTTATGTGTAAAAATTATTTATTGTGAAAAATAAGTTTTGTGTAAATAGAAAAAAAATGTTACGATTTATGTGTAGCATTTTCAATATTATATTTTAGTATTTTTAATGAGTGTTATTTTTTTTCAAATCTTGTATAATATGGAGGTGTTAAACTAGTCATAACATAGTTGCATATAAAATGGGTGAGAACAATATATTGTTTTATCGGATATACATAAAAATCCCAAGCAAAAACCCACCAACATATTGTAATTGTACAAAAAATACAATAAGATTATATCTAAAAAATAAAGACACACACAAAATGAATAAGAACATTTATCAAAATAAGAAATTGAGAAATCAATATCTAAATAGTCCAGAAGACAAAGAATGCAAACAGATCGAAAAATAATCCACTGATTTTACAAAATCAAATCTTAATAAAAAGAAAAATAGTTCAGAATTGCTTGAAAAAACACGAAGATTACGAATTTATTTATAACATTTATTTTTTTCAAAAACGAATATAAAGAAAATCACCAAACAACAAATCTTCATTGTTGCCCCAAAAAATAAAGAAAAGATTGCAAATATAAATATTAATGCAAAATTATCTTATCCTATGTGTCTGTTTTTCACGATTTGTTAGTTTCGAAAAAAATTGTGATGCTTTGGTGTCACCGAATCTAACATCTACCTAATTTAATATTTTTATTTTATATATTTTTACCTAATTTAATATTTTTTTATTATTATATTTTTTATAATTTAATATTTTCTTTTATTATATGTTGTCTAATTCAATATTTTCTTTATCATATTATATCTAAATCAATATCTTACTCTTATTCTACATATATACTGTCTCTTATACACATCTAGATGTGTATAAGAGACAGTATTATATCTAAATCAATATCTTACTCTTATTCTACTGTCTCTTATACACATCTAGATGTGTATAAGAGACAGGGCATATATCATATTATCAAAATCCCAAATTTTTTTCGAATCTTTTTATTCCAACCTAAGATAAATGCATACCATATAGTTTGTATCGAAGAGTAGATTGACAAATCTGCCCAAAAATTGCACAGACAAAAAGTCCGCCCTGCTAGAAAGAAGAGCAGATGGAGCGATATGCATGGTGATAGAGCATGATTCACGCAACTAATTTCATTGTCCACGCCAATCGCCAATATACTTTGTATCTGTAGATGAGGTTTTAAACTACAATACGACACATGATTTTTATATTCCCGCCACCATACACATTTCATAACACACAATTTCGATTGGCGTTTGAAAATGGAAACCGATATTAAGTGACTACTCATTGTCATTGATTTCATCTTCTCTGTAGAGTAACAATTGAATTGTATGCTTCCCTGAATTATATCTTTTTACTTAATCATGAATTACCCTCTTACAAACCAATATTTCTCATTGATTGTTCATCGATCTTATTCAAGCAGTTTTCTCATCTTGTTTTTTCATTTTATTTTTGTTGGTAGAACAACATATTTTCTCACGCTCGACATTTTACGGAGTATGTCGTACTGCGTTTATCGAAACACGTCATTCTCAGTTTACTTTGGTATTATGGTATGTTCTTCGACTTTTGTATTAAATATGGTATGCCCTTTGCCAATTTTATCAACTATAGCCTGCTCTTCGCCTTTTGAATTTAGTTGCACCCAAACTTCTTATTTCAGAGTAGTTTTGTTTTTTTAGAGTATTATGCAATTTAAAACGTATTTCAGAGTAGTTTCGAATTCAGTATACACAGTAGTTTAGAATATAGTTGTCATTTCTAGCAAACAAAGTCCAAACTACTCGACTAGGTAGTTTATAATTATTCAACTACAACCTTCATCTGTATTGGAAAGTAGTTTTCAAGTAATTTATTGAGTGCAGATTTGTTAGCAGTAGTTCTGAATAGTGTGTTTGTTTCCAAGTATCAAGGTCTTCACTTATGTGTTTGTTTGCAGTTAGGTTAATAGTAGTTCTAAAATGTGTGTTTGCAGTTGATAAAGTCAATTAGTGGTCTTTGGTCAGTGTAGTTACATTTTTTTTAAAGTAGTTTATAATTATCTTTCAACTATCGTCCGTTGTTAGTATTTTGCTATTTAATTATAGTTTCTAAAGTTATTTTTTTTAATGTAGTTTGTACTATTCCCAACATTTGTTAGATAGTTTTTCATTTTAGTTTGAAATTATTTTCAACTATCATTCGTTGATAGTATAGTTCGCTATTTAATTATTCATTCTTATTATCCTATATACATTAATAGTCGTTGTCAGCAAATTCTTTTTTTTTTACCATGTACTATTAACAGTAGTTTATGTATGTTTGGCCGACTACGGAGGTACTATTATTATTATATGTAATTATGCTGGGGAGACACTTGTAGTTGACGTAGAGACCGAATTCATTTCCGATGCCCTTTGTTTCACCCCAAAATATGATACTGGCTGAAACCTAGATTTCTTCTTGACCTGCACCACAAACACAAGTTAGAAAGGACCACCGGTGATTTTCCGGTGGAAACCTCTCCGATGCTTAAGTCAGAAAGCGTATGAGGTGTTTTCCAGGAAGTAAAGAAGGAATGCACAAAAGAATTACATACCTCCCTCAGCCTTGGAGCTGAGATATTTATAGTTTTTCCCAGTGGGGAACCTTTCTGGGATCTCGGGAACAAGAGCCGCGAATCAGGGGCCGTTGAGGCAACAAATTCTAACAAGTGGTCCCACTTGTCTTCCTCAAAGGGGGTCAGGAGACCGGGTCTTCCCTGGTCCTGCTCTTCCCTCAATTCTGTCCACCTCAGGACGATCATGTTTTCTAGGGGGAGCCCGGTCAAACCTTACCCATTCCTGAACTGTCTTGATTTCCTTTTTTCAACCATCTGGGTCCTGGAGATCTCTACCAGGTCAGGTTAATTCTTTTACCAGCCCTGCCTTCTAAGGAAGTCTGCTCAATCCTCTCTTTAGGATCACGTTGACCTTACCTCTTTTTTATTATCCCAAGGATCTCTTCTAGATATCAGCTCAGCGTAATCTCCTTCATAGAGGAGATCAGGCCTTGCTTTGAGAGGAAGATCTGACCGAAAGCACTGGTCACTCTGGTCTAACCGTGCTTATCTAGCGGTTTGCCAAATCAGGTCTACCCACACCAGGTCTGACCTTACTCCTGCCACATCAACTCCTCCCCCCAAATTAGTGAGAGTAGAGCTGTAAGAGCTTCATGGTTATCTCAGTACAGGATGGTCCCACCACCTTTAGTGCTTCTCGTACCAATGCGAATCCCGAGAAATCCGCCTGACAACCAGGCCTAATTATTGGCATTAGCGGTGTCGGCCCACATTCCCAAACGGTCTCCATTCCCACACGTCTCCTCAAATACTGACAGGTTGGTGGCACATGTCCTACCCTAGGACAATTGGCTTTCCAACTCATTACCTAGGGTACTGTCCTCATTAAATGTGGGGATCCCATCAAATCCCGCCTTTCTCGATTCCCGTTTTTCAAATTTATCCACTTGCCTTTTTGTCCCTCCACGTCTCTTTTTCCCTTCACTTTTAAAATTCTATTTTCACAACTTCTCGAATTCTCCCTTTTTCCTCTCTAGCATTCTGGCAAGTTTCTCCATTTCAAATTTTCTTCATCCAGCTTCGATTTATTCCGTAACCAGGTACTTCCTTATCTCTTTTCACATCCTTTAATTATGTCGACTTCTTCCTCTTATAGTTCTGATGTGGGGACCTCGTCGGAGCATCCGACGAACTCCACTTCCTCCATAGATTTATCATTGTCCGAGTCGCCCCCGGCGGCTCCTCCGGCAGAGGTTCCGCCGGCTCTCCCTTACCTTCCCGGTGACAATGTCACCTCGATAGTAAGTAACCAAACTCTTAAGGAGATACGCACTACCTGCAACATTTCCGATGAATTCACCTTTACCAGTCCGGCACCGGACGAGAGGGCTTCATCGCCTCCCCCTCACCATCTAACTTTCTACGTGGACCAATTCCACGCCGGCCTGAGCTTACCCGTTCATCCCTTCATCCTAGCCATTTCCCGGATGTACCAAATTCCGGTGTACCAGTTCCTGCCCAATGCCTTCCGGGTTATGGCGGGCTTTCACCTAGCAGCGCAATATTCCGGGATAACCCCCACAGCCCAACTTTTCTACTTCTTATTCCTAGCTAAAAGCGCTTCTGGCTTTTTCTATCTTTCCGCAAGATCGGATGTGCACTTCTTGACAGGTCTTCCTACTTCTCACAAGGCCTGGAGAAAGAAGTTCTTTTATGTTCAATGTTCCAGAGATTGGGGCTTGTCTACTGCTCCGATTAACATGTTACCTCCACAAGCACCATTAGCCCGTGGTGAGAGACCACCACACATAGCCAAGAAAATCAACCTCCTTAACGTGATACCTCTGGACATATCCTCAGTCCTTAAACCTGACCTCTTATCCTTCTTTATCTCTCAAAAACAGAGCGGACCTCTGCCCCCTCACATCGGTATAATCCAGCACTGTCAGTTCACCTGTCTCTTATACACATCTAGATGTGTATAAGAGACAGCCCCGAGACGAGCCGGGCAGGGGAGGGCAGAAGGGTTTGGGCCCCAGAAAAAGAAGAAGTATTGGGCTGCTGGGGAGGGTCCGGGCCGGGCTGAGCAGGGGATTGTGCAGCAGCAGGTTTTGGAAAATTAGGAACAAATTCATCAGGTCTCAGTTCATCATTTTTCACATAGCAATGAGTCTCGAGATGACCCAGGTGACGACAAAACGCACAATACGACGGAATTCTCTCATATTCAACATCAAGCTCAACTCTTGTTTCGTCACAACAAACGACAATTTTCGAAGGGCGAGTTTCTTCCAAATTAATACCCACACAAACCCGGGCAAAATCTCCCCGGGTTTTATTGAGCGTCGGCCCGTCCAGTTTTAAAAATTCCCCAATCAAACTTGCGATCGATTTAAGAGACCCCAGATCAAACCATTCCAAAGGAAGATCAAAAATCCGAATCCAAATTGGAACAATCGGAGGTTCGCTCTTAAAATCAAAATTCGGTGACCATTTAAACAAACGCATCGGATAATTTCCAATTTTCAACTCCCGACTCATCCATAAATCCGTGAACAACCGTTCACCAAGGGCACTGGCGCCGAAGACCCAGCAGTAGCGGGATTTTTTGAGGAAGTCGGAAAATTAAGGGTTGCAGGCTGGGCTTGCTTAGGTAGGGGATTTGGGGGGAATTACAATTCCCTGAGAATTATCTATTTGGTTTGTGGTGGAGGGTTTGTAAGGATTCCACCGGACAAAGGCATTACTTGACAGAATTGGGAGGTTGCAGAAATCTGGTTGCCGCGTAGGGGAATTAGGACATGAATTACTTTTTTGGTAGTGGGTCATCTTGCGGAGAAGTGGTTAGTGGCCAAATGACGTGAAATGAGTTTGCCAAAAAAGGAAAGGTGATCCGCCGGAGTAGAGGATAAAGTTGAGAGAAGGAGGAGAACAATAATTTAGAGAGAGAAAGAGCATGAACGAACCGATATTGTAGGATTCCCAAGAAGTTTTTGGATTTCTTTCAAAAGCAGATGATTGATCATCTGCTTCTCATGTTTCGTAAATAGTCACGACATTGAGAAATATTCAGGAAGGTATTTCAGGAATAGGTCAGATTCTATCTCTGTTCCTTCCGTTTGAGAAATGAAAGATTCAGGATTTGAATGGATGTTCTTTCATTTGTTCCTCCTAATAATTGATTGAAATCATCTTAACTTAAGAAAGTAGTATTCGAAGTATGCACATGATGACATTTGTTATTCAAAACTCCATTAAGTTAACATATTATCTATGTGTTTACATGTTAAACATTTAAGAAATTTCAAAATAAATGTAAACTTATGTTTCGTGTAGATCGTTATGTTTAATTGGTATAATACACAACATTTATAAAAGTTACATTTGCAAAAACCTGATTTTTCGACTCTATATGGTCCATCATTGATGCACTTGAAGCAAACATGCGAGTATGTGAGACAATCTTTTAATGGTCTCTCAACATCTTTCATTAAACACACACACCCCTTTTGTCAAAAAGAGGGAAAGAAAAAAGGAAATAAGAAAAGAAAAATAAAAAAAGATACACGGAATTCAATGGTTAATGTTTTAAAGAAAAATTACTTTTCTTTGGCGAGGGGTAAATGTTATATCAAATATTATTTTAGATTGTTTACTTTCAAACTTAAATTTAAAGAGTTAATTACAAAACCATTAATTATATTAGCTTGTCGGGGTTCTTACCATAATCATATCAACTCATTGTAATCATAAAAAGTCCGATCTGATTTAAGGACACTATCGTTTCAACTCAAAAGAGCTTGATAATTCTTTTAAAAAGGTCGTTTCTCTTATCTAATCGATCTGATTCGACATGTATATCGACCTGAATACTTGATATCGTATCACCTTGAGAGCTAGACTAGTTCCAAATATATAAGATTTTTCAGTTTTATTTTCTTAGCCGTGCTCGAACAAATAATTAGGGTTGTTCATCTTCATTTGGTTAATACTTGGAACATGTGCGCTGTAAAATTTGAAGGTCTATGATTTTAAGAATAATTCTCAAACTCACGATGTTGTTAGTCAATATTTAACAACATTGGTTAGCAACATCGATAAGAGTAAAATATAAAATATGCAGTGGAATAAATTGATAAGAACACGGTATAACAAATTCAGTTCACAAGTAAAAGTACTTGTGAACTTGGGTGTACAAACCCGAAAACTATATTACTTTCTTGTTCACGCTCAATACAAAAATATAAAGTAATATATGAAAACTAAACATCAATAAACTTGATACTAAATACTTGTTGGCGGAATGGCAAGATCTTCTCCGTCGGTCACGCAACTTCGAAAAGCTTGTTAATCACGATCAATGGCTCCAAGTAGTTCTTCGTGTTCTTCTTTCTTGCTCGTCGTGCGTCTTTGTCTTGCGTCGTCCTTTTTTTCTCAAAATCCCGTGCTTAAAAGTCGTAAGTTCTCCCAAGCTTTAGGAATCCCCTTGTCTTAAATAGACAAACCTAGAATCCTAAATTTGGTAAATACCTAAAAACAAATCCTAAACACAATCTAGAAATAATTAAAGTCTTGTACACAATCTAGGAAACAAATCTATAGTCGTAATTCTAGTTCCCTAATATATTTTGGGCCTAAGAAAGGCAAACAACTAAATAAGGAATTATTATCAAGAATAAAATTTTCAACAATCTCCCCCTTTTGCCTTTCTGGACAAAATACCCAAGACGCATGAAAATGATCAAATGAATAAAAACTCCCCTAAATTAGAAACTCCCCCTAAATGAAACAAAAATGAACCACATCGTATTCTACATACTTCTCCCCCTTTTTGTTTTGAAAGCAAAAAGACCTCAATAAACGAGTTTCGAAACTCATGGTGCTGTGCAACCTGGTTATCAAACACAGTAATCAGGGATTGGACAAACGGAGTAGAAAAATAAACCATTTTGGTACTGATGTTGGGAAACCAGAACCAACACCGGACATGACACCAGCTCGAAGAGGTGCCTCGGTGCCTAAAGAAGGTAATCAGATTCTGCTTCACGAAAACACCAACGGGGGATTCGACGCTCAGCAATCAAGCTCCGATTTTGAAATCCCAAGAACAACTCATCAGCTTCACTCGCCAAGAACCTCGTGGAGATTGGTTCCATGTCTTCAATCTCGACGACTTGAGACGGAGCCTCATCAGAGTTAGCAGAGTGGTCGGAGGCAAATGTTGACATCGGTGCATTGACGGATGAAACATTATCAGAATCGAAACTTGGAGAGGAGGCAGGATTGTCTGCAGGGGATGTTGGTTTCGGTGACACAACACAGAACCAACATGGGCTGACACGGCAGCTTTGGACTTCTTCTTTTCTCTCTTTGGGTGGAATTTTCTTTTTAGATAAACGCACAGCCTGTTTGCGGAGCTTTGCTGGGTGATGGTGAATTCGATATTCTGCAAGAGACTGAAAACAACTACAAACAAAAAATCGAGTATCGTAGGCAGTAAAATTTGGAGAAAGAAAAAGTAAAAACCTTAACTTTGTCAATAGATAAAAGAAGGGGATAAATAAAGTAAAGTTAAAAAATAACTCCCCCACTCTTTCTCAAAACAAGACACACGATCCCTATGCTTAAACAACTCACTATCTCTTATTTGGAGAGTAAAATTCACAAATCCCAACTACAAAATTAAAACCGAAATAGAGCTAGATTTTTATAAACCATCACCATAGTTGAACAAATCCTTTGCAAAGCAATTTTTCACTCACCAAATCAATATCTTTATTACCTGTCCAACCGTCCGATTACAACTCCACTGAAACACGCGGTTAGCAAGATTCAAACAAGATTAAGAGAATTCAAGATAGACACGAACACAAACAACAGAACGCACAATAAGATGACATCTTCACAAAGTATGAATGTCCTACGGGATGCCTAAAATTCATGATCTAAAAATGTTAAAAAGAACACATATGATTTCAGTGACTTGATCCAAAGAACACATTATAAATATTTATGGATAAACTCATTCATTAGTATATGAAGAACTATTTGGAAGTGCTTACGAAAAATGTTAAATTTACTTAATCGTGAAGACTCAAATTCAAAATATATGAATAATATGATAACTGTAAATATTAGTTATTGGTAAAGGTTATTTTCCTAAAAAACAATGAGATGATAATAAACAAGCATCAAATTACGAACACATGTTTACAAAACTGTCCGTGGACACAAATGAATAGATCCTATTACTACTTTATAGTTCGTTTAGATTAATAAACGAACTGTAAGGGATGTTTGCCCAAGGTTTGATTGGTATTGTGAATATATGTTATAATACTTAAAAATTAAAAAAAAAATATAATATTATTTATTTTTTTAAATATAATTGAGTTTCAAATACAATACATTAATACATTATTGTTTATTTTCAAATATTATCTGACATATATAATAAAAATTAAAGAATTTTAAATTTAATAACAAACAAAAACTCTTCAAATATCCTATTATTCTGAATACTCGAATTTAAGTTTTCACGAAGAATTCTAAATACAAACATGCTTTAGAATTTGTTTCACAAATGTTGTAGTTGTCGGCATATGTCGAGGTGTTTGTGAAGTAACTACAAACCTCAAGGGGAAGGGGAATGTGCAAATGAATACTTTGAGATAGAACTTTCTGTAATTAAGCTAAAGTTGATGGGTAGTTTTTTATAATTATCTCATAATATAATTAAACAACTCTAAGAAATCCTCCTACACTATACCACCACCACCTCAAAGCTCTCTCTCACTCACTCACTCACTCACTCACTGGTCAATAAAGCTAATCACATGATCAGCCGTAACCCACCTGCACCAGCTCTTTCTTTCTCCTACTCCCTCTGCCACCACTCTCTCTCTTTCTCTCATGCTCATCATTATTTTGCCTCTTTCATCACATTTAATTCAATTCTGCATTTTCCCCTGCTTTATTCTACCTCAAATCCCTAGTTCTTTTCCCCCTTTCATTCACATAACAATGGCGGAGTAATTAAGCATCCAATTTCATTGATTTGTTTCTGTTTTTGCGTATTCGTATCAAAATTGGGGGGCGGAGATGACCGGAGGGACGCGGATGCCGACGTGGAAGGAGAGAGAGAACAACAAACGGCGGGAGCGGCGGCGGAGGGCGATCGCGGCGAAGATATTCGCCGGACTCCGCCTCTACGGCAATTACACGCTCCCCAAGCACTGCGACAACAATGAGGTGCTCAAGGCCCTCTGCGACGAGGCTGGTTGGACGGTTGAGCCCGACGGCACCACCTATCGCAAGGTTATTTCTTTTTCTCTTTTTTCTTCGCTCTTCTTTTTATTTATTCCATTCTATTCTTTGGTTTTCTTATTTCTTTTTATTTATTTATTTGTTCATTGCGATTGTCGTAGCTTTGCCTAGTTGCGTTGCTTTTATGGTCGCCTTCTGAAATTGGTTCTTAATTTTACAAAAGAATTTGATATTTTGGACATTCATAACTCCGTGCAAATCAAAATGATGATCAGTTACAGACTTGATGTGAGGATAATCAAATGAAATACATGTGTAACTGTAATTATGCTCTGGTTAATCATAAAACATAACCTTCAGGTTTATTAAAAATAAATTTAAATAACCATCTTTCAAAATTGCAAAATAGTCGCGCGTACCATTTGTTTTATTTTATAAATTGCACTCTATGTTTATTAAGAAAATGCAAATCTCAAGAGTAATGGGAATTACTTTTGAAATATAATTGAGTTTCTTTTTTTTTTTTTGTAATTAGGTCAAACCTAGTGGTAGGTTTTGTAATTATATGTTTTCATTGCTGGATTGCATTTTCTTTGCCTTTTTGTGTTTTTCTTTCTTGCTTTTCCTCCCTTTGTTGACCCACGAGTTTTTCTAAGTCCATGGTGAAATTAGCCAAATCTTTTGGGATTTCCTTTTGGCCCTCATTTAAAAATAAAATAAAAACACTCTTAATTAGCATATCCAGAGAAAACGTGTACCCTTACCACGTTTTTCTCTGTTTCTTGTTTCTGTGGACAGGTTTTAGATTTGTTGAGAGCATCTTTATGGTGAAGTCTTTATTACTTTTTCCATTTGAGGAGCAGCCCCTTTTCAGTCTTTTTTAATCTCACCCTTCCTTTACTCAAACCTTTCTCAAATTTCATAAAAATTTTAGTGAGACGGTAAAGAAAATTTTAATAAGAAAAATCTTATAAATATATTAAAGTAGTGTTATTTGGGTCAAAAAGTATCATTTATACAATAAAAGTAGCGAATTTAATTTGTAAAAGTCCCACAAAAAAATCTACTATTTCAATTTTTGGCTTTTTCCCTTTTGCTTTTTACATTTTCCTGCTGGGCTCAGGAAAGCAATGTGGGGTATAGTTCTTTGGGCCCATTTGTCAGCTTTAATCATACACCGCCCATTATCAATGGGCCATGTCTCAAGGCTGAGAAGTTGGGCTGGTTGCTTAAAATCACTGCAAAAGGCACAAGAACTGTAGTTAGTGAAATTGCTAGTTTAGTTTAATTACTAGGCTCTCAGTACTAAAAGCTTTTTTATGTGTCCGTGTATCATGACTTTTAGCCGGCAAACTTCTTAATATAAGCTGTAAAAGTCATTAATATCATAATGAAATCAAATTACATTATTACATGACGTAACCCGTGACAGATGAATATCATAACTTTCATTAAAGTTCATTTCTCTTTACTAATAGGGATAATTATTAGGAGAAAAAAACCCCCGAGTTTTCAGCTAATTATATAGAAACCTAGAGTTTCTGAAAATTACAAAAAAACAAAAAACTAGAATCAAACCTCAAGTTTTTTTTTTGTAATTTCAAAAACCTTTGGGTTCTTTACGTAAATATC
>BMAC01001428.1:138501-171844 GCA_014905375.1 Phtheirospermum japonicum
AAAAACTAATAATAACAAATTATTACACCTAGGAAAAAATATTAAATATATTCTATATCTCCTTCTCTAATTCTAATAAAATGCATTAATAAACACATTGCATATCTATATGAATAAATTAATGTCTTACGCAGAAAAAAGAAAATAATAATAATAAAATAATATTACATATACTAAAAGTTAGATATCCGATATTTTTTAATAGAATTATCAATGCCTTATAGATTTTAATTTTGTATATCACTTATTTACATGCAAGACGGGGGTGTTGTATATTTTACATTTTTACAAACTCAGTTTTCTACGGGTTTTCTTTCAAGTATAGGGTATTTTGCTATGTCTTACAACTAATTTCGTGCCCCCGGTTAAAAATAATTAAAAATTATTTATTGTGAAAACCAGTCTTACTGTAATTAGAACAAATAATGCTCCGATTTATGTGTAAAAATTATTTATTGTGAAAAATAAGTTTTGTGTAAATAGAAAAAAAATGTTACGATTTATGTGTAGCATTTTCAATATTATATTTTAGTATTTTTAATGAGTGTTATTTTTTTTCAAATCTTGTATAATATGGAGGTGTTAAACTAGTCATAACATAGTTGCATATAAAATGGGTGAGAACAATATATTGTTTTATCGGATATACATAAAAATCCCAAGCAAAAACCCACCAACATATTGTAATTGTACAAAAAATACAATAAGATTATATCTAAAAAATAAAGACACACACAAAATGAATAAGAACATTTATCAAAATAAGAAATTGAGAAATCAATATCTAAATAGTCCAGAAGACAAAGAATGCAAACAGATCGAAAAATAATCCACTGATTTTACAAAATCAAATCTTAATAAAAAGAAAAATAGTTCAGAATTGCTTGAAAAAACACGAAGATTACGAATTTATTTATAACATTTATTTTTTTCAAAAACGAATATAAAGAAAATCACCAAACAACAAATCTTCATTGTTGCCCCAAAAAATAAAGAAAAGATTGCAAATATAAATATTAATGCAAAATTATCTTATCCTATGTGTCTGTTTTTCACGATTTGTTAGTTTCGAAAAAAATTGTGATGCTTTGGTGTCACCGAATCTAACATCTACCTAATTTAATATTTTTATTTTATATATTTTTACCTAATTTAATATTTTTTTATTATTATATTTTTTATAATTTAATATTTTCTTTTATTATATGTTGTCTAATTCAATATTTTCTTTATCATATTATATCTAAATCAATATCTTACTCTTATTCTACATATATACTGTCTCTTATACACATCTAGATGTGTATAAGAGACAGTATTATATCTAAATCAATATCTTACTCTTATTCTACTGTCTCTTATACACATCTAGATGTGTATAAGAGACAGGGCATATATCATATTATCAAAATCCCAAATTTTTTTCGAATCTTTTTATTCCAACCTAAGATAAATGCATACCATATAGTTTGTATCGAAGAGTAGATTGACAAATCTGCCCAAAAATTGCACAGACAAAAAGTCCGCCCTGCTAGAAAGAAGAGCAGATGGAGCGATATGCATGGTGATAGAGCATGATTCACGCAACTAATTTCATTGTCCACGCCAATCGCCAATATACTTTGTATCTGTAGATGAGGTTTTAAACTACAATACGACACATGATTTTTATATTCCCGCCACCATACACATTTCATAACACACAATTTCGATTGGCGTTTGAAAATGGAAACCGATATTAAGTGACTACTCATTGTCATTGATTTCATCTTCTCTGTAGAGTAACAATTGAATTGTATGCTTCCCTGAATTATATCTTTTTACTTAATCATGAATTACCCTCTTACAAACCAATATTTCTCATTGATTGTTCATCGATCTTATTCAAGCAGTTTTCTCATCTTGTTTTTTCATTTTATTTTTGTTGGTAGAACAACATATTTTCTCACGCTCGACATTTTACGGAGTATGTCGTACTGCGTTTATCGAAACACGTCATTCTCAGTTTACTTTGGTATTATGGTATGTTCTTCGACTTTTGTATTAAATATGGTATGCCCTTTGCCAATTTTATCAACTATAGCCTGCTCTTCGCCTTTTGAATTTAGTTGCACCCAAACTTCTTATTTCAGAGTAGTTTTGTTTTTTTAGAGTATTATGCAATTTAAAACGTATTTCAGAGTAGTTTCGAATTCAGTATACACAGTAGTTTAGAATATAGTTGTCATTTCTAGCAAACAAAGTCCAAACTACTCGACTAGGTAGTTTATAATTATTCAACTACAACCTTCATCTGTATTGGAAAGTAGTTTTCAAGTAATTTATTGAGTGCAGATTTGTTAGCAGTAGTTCTGAATAGTGTGTTTGTTTCCAAGTATCAAGGTCTTCACTTATGTGTTTGTTTGCAGTTAGGTTAATAGTAGTTCTAAAATGTGTGTTTGCAGTTGATAAAGTCAATTAGTGGTCTTTGGTCAGTGTAGTTACATTTTTTTTAAAGTAGTTTATAATTATCTTTCAACTATCGTCCGTTGTTAGTATTTTGCTATTTAATTATAGTTTCTAAAGTTATTTTTTTTAATGTAGTTTGTACTATTCCCAACATTTGTTAGATAGTTTTTCATTTTAGTTTGAAATTATTTTCAACTATCATTCGTTGATAGTATAGTTCGCTATTTAATTATTCATTCTTATTATCCTATATACATTAATAGTCGTTGTCAGCAAATTCTTTTTTTTTTACCATGTACTATTAACAGTAGTTTATGTATGTTTGGCCGACTACGGAGGTACTATTATTATTATATGTAATTATGCTGGGGAGACACTTGTAGTTGACGTAGAGACCGAATTCATTTCCGATGCCCTTTGTTTCACCCCAAAATATGATACTGGCTGAAACCTAGATTTCTTCTTGACCTGCACCACAAACACAAGTTAGAAAGGACCACCGGTGATTTTCCGGTGGAAACCTCTCCGATGCTTAAGTCAGAAAGCGTATGAGGTGTTTTCCAGGAAGTAAAGAAGGAATGCACAAAAGAATTACATACCTCCCTCAGCCTTGGAGCTGAGATATTTATAGTTTTTCCCAGTGGGGAACCTTTCTGGGATCTCGGGAACAAGAGCCGCGAATCAGGGGCCGTTGAGGCAACAAATTCTAACAAGTGGTCCCACTTGTCTTCCTCAAAGGGGGTCAGGAGACCGGGTCTTCCCTGGTCCTGCTCTTCCCTCAATTCTGTCCACCTCAGGACGATCATGTTTTCTAGGGGGAGCCCGGTCAAACCTTACCCATTCCTGAACTGTCTTGATTTCCTTTTTTCAACCATCTGGGTCCTGGAGATCTCTACCAGGTCAGGTTAATTCTTTTACCAGCCCTGCCTTCTAAGGAAGTCTGCTCAATCCTCTCTTTAGGATCACGTTGACCTTACCTCTTTTTTATTATCCCAAGGATCTCTTCTAGATATCAGCTCAGCGTAATCTCCTTCATAGAGGAGATCAGGCCTTGCTTTGAGAGGAAGATCTGACCGAAAGCACTGGTCACTCTGGTCTAACCGTGCTTATCTAGCGGTTTGCCAAATCAGGTCTACCCACACCAGGTCTGACCTTACTCCTGCCACATCAACTCCTCCCCCCAAATTAGTGAGAGTAGAGCTGTAAGAGCTTCATGGTTATCTCAGTACAGGATGGTCCCACCACCTTTAGTGCTTCTCGTACCAATGCGAATCCCGAGAAATCCGCCTGACAACCAGGCCTAATTATTGGCATTAGCGGTGTCGGCCCACATTCCCAAACGGTCTCCATTCCCACACGTCTCCTCAAATACTGACAGGTTGGTGGCACATGTCCTACCCTAGGACAATTGGCTTTCCAACTCATTACCTAGGGTACTGTCCTCATTAAATGTGGGGATCCCATCAAATCCCGCCTTTCTCGATTCCCGTTTTTCAAATTTATCCACTTGCCTTTTTGTCCCTCCACGTCTCTTTTTCCCTTCACTTTTAAAATTCTATTTTCACAACTTCTCGAATTCTCCCTTTTTCCTCTCTAGCATTCTGGCAAGTTTCTCCATTTCAAATTTTCTTCATCCAGCTTCGATTTATTCCGTAACCAGGTACTTCCTTATCTCTTTTCACATCCTTTAATTATGTCGACTTCTTCCTCTTATAGTTCTGATGTGGGGACCTCGTCGGAGCATCCGACGAACTCCACTTCCTCCATAGATTTATCATTGTCCGAGTCGCCCCCGGCGGCTCCTCCGGCAGAGGTTCCGCCGGCTCTCCCTTACCTTCCCGGTGACAATGTCACCTCGATAGTAAGTAACCAAACTCTTAAGGAGATACGCACTACCTGCAACATTTCCGATGAATTCACCTTTACCAGTCCGGCACCGGACGAGAGGGCTTCATCGCCTCCCCCTCACCATCTAACTTTCTACGTGGACCAATTCCACGCCGGCCTGAGCTTACCCGTTCATCCCTTCATCCTAGCCATTTCCCGGATGTACCAAATTCCGGTGTACCAGTTCCTGCCCAATGCCTTCCGGGTTATGGCGGGCTTTCACCTAGCAGCGCAATATTCCGGGATAACCCCCACAGCCCAACTTTTCTACTTCTTATTCCTAGCTAAAAGCGCTTCTGGCTTTTTCTATCTTTCCGCAAGATCGGATGTGCACTTCTTGACAGGTCTTCCTACTTCTCACAAGGCCTGGAGAAAGAAGTTCTTTTATGTTCAATGTTCCAGAGATTGGGGCTTGTCTACTGCTCCGATTAACATGTTACCTCCACAAGCACCATTAGCCCGTGGTGAGAGACCACCACACATAGCCAAGAAAATCAACCTCCTTAACGTGATACCTCTGGACATATCCTCAGTCCTTAAACCTGACCTCTTATCCTTCTTTATCTCTCAAAAACAGAGCGGACCTCTGCCCCCTCACATCGGTATAATCCAGCACTGTCAGTTCACCTCTTTTCGTCAGTTGTCGATATTTATTATTTGTAACTCCATTTCTTTTCTTCTTTTCAGAAAACATGCTACAAGCACGCCTGGACGCCAAGGCCAAGAAAGCTGCAAGAGGGGGCCAGAAAAACCTTCTAGGAGAGTCCTACAGAGCTTCTCCTACTTCAGAGGAGGTTACCCTGGCAGCGCCTCTCCAAGGTCAGCCCCAAGAGCAAGACAGGGCAGCTCCACCTGAGGCATTTCTTCCAGGGACAGTGAGGAAGAATCCAATTCTTCCCGAGCTGACAACTCCCACACCGATAGTCCTGTCCTCAGAGAGTCCTGAGGAGGAACAACAACTGCAGACGCGGAAAAGGAGGCGAACTGATCCTCAAGTCACTCCTGAAGCGGTTGCCCAAGTCCCTCCTTATCCTAATCAGGCTCTCTTCTAGATCTGTTATGAACTGTCCCGGGGAGGTGGCCAAGCAGTTTATGATGGGACTAGCTCCCACAGCTGACCGCCGTTTTGTGGACAAAATGTCCGACCCGGAGGTGGTGGAGTCTTCCTGCAAGGCGGAGGCACAGGTGAAGACTCCATCTTGTTGTATTTATTATCCTCCCAAGTTTTTTATTCACCCTTCTTTTCTCTCTCTCCCCTTTTTTTTTTAGGCAGTGGTATGGAGGGCATCCTTGTTAGCTCGGCCCGCGGCTCTCTGTTACAGGCAGACTTGAAAAAGGAAATCGAAGTCCTGAAGAAGCAGAAGAAGGACTTACGGGCTAAGATGCACGGTCTGGACGGGGAGATGGAGCTACTCAAGGCAGAGCTGGCAGGGACCAAAGCTGCACTGCGTGAATCGCAAGAATCTGAGGGCAGGCAGCGTGCCCAGGCCATTCTCCTAGACCAGGAGGTGAAAGAGCTCAAAGACAAAGCCAAAAAAGCCAGAGCTGAGGGCGAGGCTGATGGAGAAACCAAGGGCCGCATTGAGGGACGGGCAGAGGGAAGGCTTGAGTTTCTTAACTCTGAGGAAGGATCGCGCTTGATCCAGCTAACTCGAGAGACCACACGCCGAGCCTTCCTGGGTCAGTCGAGTTATACGACCTCCTAGTTCCTGGGGCCGAGGTCTTCTTCAGCCTAGGTCTGGATGCCCACGCCAAGTGGGTTGATGAAAACCCCACTTTGCCCTTTGACCGTTCTCCCCTCATCACAGGCGCTCCTGAGCTCACCTCCTTTTCTCATGTTGCTGAAGACGATCGTCTTCACCTGCTAGATGCTGCGGCCTTTGCTGATCATATCCGCCAGACCTTCTGCTCTTCCTCCTCAACTTCCTCTCCCCCCCATTTCACAATCGTTGGCAATGGTGGTGGCTAACTCTCCAACTTTTGCCAACTTGGGTGATTTGCAAGAGTCCACTCAGTTTGCGAAGGATTTTGCTGGGGTGTCCGAGGCCGAGGATCAGGCATGAGGAAGAGCCAGCAGCAACTGACACCGAGGTGTAGCTCAGGACGCTCAGATTGCCCTGTCTCTAATTTTTCCTTGCTTTTGTTTTTCAACAGATCTGTAGGCGTGGCCTGTGTGGCCGATCTGTTTTATTGTTTTTCCGAACTCTTGTACTGGATATATTTTAATTAATAATGAATGCCTTTGTCTTGTAGCAACCTTTGGTATTCTAGGGTTTCCTTAATTCCCGGAAACCCTAGTACTTTTTATTCTCTAGCACGTGCCTTCTCTTGCTTTAAATATACGCATGTACACTTCATTTTTCCCTTAACTTTCTGCAATGGCATCTTCTCCTCTTCTTCAAGAACTCGACACTGTGAAAAGAAAGAACATCTCTCTAGTGGTTGAGAATTTCAAACTCTCCGATAAACTTGACTTGCTCCGAGAAAAAACCAACTACTTCCATCGTCTTCTGGAAAGGAAGAGACAGAAGAAGCGTCATTACAAGCGGGAATGGGTTGAACTCCATCAACTGAACCACCAACTGCAAGAAGAAAAGGCTGATTTGGCGGAATCAGTGAGCCGATTGACCATCGCCGCCGGCAAAGCACATGCTCTGTCTGAGCGCGCTGATAAATATCATCAGCGCTACCATTAGACGGAGCGCGAGCTGTGGCGTGTTCGTCGGGCTCTGGATGCTGATCGGAGATCTTCTCAAGGATGAGCTCCTGTATTTATCTTTTTTTTTGTTTCCTGCATTCTGTTAATCAAAATTGCCAACCTTCATAGAAGGTGTGTGCAATCTGCTTTTCTGTATTTTCCAGAACTTAATGAATGAATTATCAGTTTTGAATTTATGCTCTTCTAATCAAGAAAAGTGATTTTACAATGACTATCAATTTTGGCTTGCTTATCATATGTAGTTTCTTGTTTCCCAGAATATAATGATAAATGTAAAGGCTTTCTAAAAAGAATTTTCAATCAATTCTATCCCGCCCAAATCATGCGAATCATGTTTTCCGAGTACCAGCCATTCCAGGGTCATGGGGCGTACCTTTAAGGCTTCCACCTTTAGTTAGGTCTTTCTTGTGGCTCATCAACCACGACAATCGCTTCGTGTATTTGTTCTGACAATCAGGTCAGGCATTATCGTTGGCCATCTCGACATACCTATTCAGGCAAGTTAGAATATTTAAACGGACTGATTTGACTTGCCAATCAGGTTAGGAAGTTTGGGGTGTCCGCCCTTAGCCAATCCTGGCTTAAACTGACAAACAAGTCAGGAAATCGAGGGCATCCGTCCTTAGCCAATCCTAGCTTAAATTGACAAACAGGTCAGGAAATTCGAGGGCATCCGCCCTTAGCAATTTCTGGCTTAAACTGACAATCAGGTCAGGAAATCGAGGGCATCCGCCCTTAGTCAATCCTGGCTTAAACTTAAGACTCTAGTTTTGTCGCACAAGAAAGATCTGCATTATTATTTAATAAACATTTTCAAAAATTTACACTTATACATAGAATTTTCGTAAATTAACAATATTCCATGCATGGGGGATCTCAGTTCCGTCCAGCTCTTCCAATTTGTACGCGCCCCCGGTTAAGACTTGAGTGACCTTAAACGGTCCCTGCCAGACAGCGTCTAGCTTTCCCTTAGCTTTTCCCAAGTCAGCTCTTCTGAGGACCAAGTCTCCCACGTGGAAGCATCTCTGGCAGACCGTTTTGTTGTAAGCTGCTCGGATACGCCCCCGCACATGTTCCATTTTCACCATTGCCTGGTCCCTTTTCTCCTCAATTAGATCTAACGCGTCTTGCACTAATGCTTCATTCTGCATTTCATCATAGCTTTGTACTCGGTGCGTTTCGAGGCTGATCTCTGCAGGAACAACGGCGTACATGCCATATACCAGACTAAAGGGGGTTTCGCCCGTGCTTTCTTTAGGGTTCGTGCGATATGCCCAAAGTGTCTCATTAAGCTCTTCTACCCATTTCCCTCCAGATTTCTCCAACCTTGATTTGAGCCCTTGCACCAAGATGCGATTAGTCACCTCAACCTGGCCATTTGCTTTTGGGTGGTAGACAGATGTGAAATGTTGCTGAATTTTCATCTTTATACACCAAGCTTTAATTTTGGCTCCTATGAACTGGGTACCATTGTCCGATATCATCACCCTTGGCACTCCAAAGGGGCATACGATATTTTTTTCAGATGAAGCCCATCACCGCCTCTTCCGTTATTTTTGCCAAAGCTTCCGCCTCAACCCACTTGCTGAAATAGTCTATGGCTACAATTAGGAACCTTTTTTGAGCCGGAGCCATTGGAAATGGATAAAAGTGAGATATTTTCTGACATTTTTCACACTTTTTTACGAAGTCCTCGGCTTCTCTCCTCAACGATGTCCAGAAGTAGCCAGCTCTTAATATTTTACTAGCCAGGGCCCTTGCCCCCATATGATTACCAAAACAGCCTTTGTGAACTTCTCTGAGGACGTGGGTGACCTCCTCCAAACTCAAACATCGCAACAAAGGTCGTCCAAACCCACGCCGAAACAGAGTTCCTTTGATCAAACAGAAACGAGCAGATCTGACTCTTACTTTTGCTCTTTCTCTCTTTTCCACTGGCAATTCTCCTTTTTCTAAGTAAGCAATGATAGGAGAGCGCCAATAGTCTCTTTCATTTACCAAGCAGATCTGCTCTGTATCAAACTCTGCGTCCGCTCTTAGTAGTGTTATTGTCCTTTCCTGGCAGTCTACGGCCGAACTTGCGATCTTGGCCAAATAGTCTGCTCTTCCATTTTCTTCTCGAGGGATTTGTAAAACTGTCAGGGTTTTCATATCTTTAGCCAACTCTCTGAATTTGGCTAAGTATTTCTGCATATTCTCTTCCCTTGTTTCAAAATCCCTGCTTATTTGTTTGCAAACCAGCTAAGAATCCACCCTTGCGCATACCTGCTCTGCCCCCAAATCCCTGGCCATCTGGACTCCTCTCAAGAGGGCCTCATATTCGGCCGCATTATTAGATAGAGCATAATTCAGGCGTATGTCATACTCAGTGGCTACACCAACTGGGTCAATCAAAACTACTCCGGCCCCACAGCCCTGACTTCCTACAGAGCTATCCGTAAAAACTGCCCACTCTTGCTTTTCATCGGAAGAGCTGGTCATTTCTTGCATAAAATCAGCTAGTGCCTGGGCCTTAATGGCTGTCCTGGTCTCAAACGCAACATCAAACTCACTAAGCTCAATTATCTATTTGACCAGCCTCTCCGACGCCTCTGGATTATCCATGATGGCTTTCAATGGCATGTTTGTCCGCACGATTATGTTATGAGAAAGAAAGTATGGGTGCAACTTGTGAGCTGTGCCCACCAGAGCTGACCACCTACTGCCCCACTGATAAATACAATATTAGAGGCTCTCCCTGGATAGGCTTAGTGAGCAAGGTCATGCTAGCCAGATGCTCCTTCAGTAGTTTGAATGCCTCCTCACAATCACTGTTCCACTGGAATTTGGCCTTCTTTCGCAAGTCCTGAAAGAATGGTAAGCTTTTCTCTGCGGATCGGGAAACAAATCGGCTTAAGGCATTGATTCGACCTGCTAGGCACTGCATTTCTTTAACATTTCTTGGTGCCTGCATATCCATAATGGCCTTTACCTTCTCGGGATTAGCTTCAATACCCTTTTCCGTGACCATGTACCCCAAGAACTTGCCAGCTCTGACCCCGAATGCACATTTTTTAGGGTTGAGCTTCATTCTATATTTCCTTAGGGTATGCGATGCCGCCTTTACGCTTTTTACTAGCATATCGTCCACATAAACCTCCATGTTTCGTCCAAGCTGGCTCTTAAACATCTTATCCACTAATCTCTGGTATGTGGCGCCCGAATTTTTGAGCCCAAACGGCATGACCACGTCACAATATGTCCCTCTTGGGGTTATAAAGCTAACTCGCTTCCAGTCCTCTTTCGCGAGCCTGATCTGGTGATAACCCTGTGAGGCATCCATCATGCTCAGGAGCTCACAACCAGAAGTAGAGTCGACCAGCTGGTCGATCCTTGGCAGAGGGTAGTGATCTTTTGGACAGGCCCGGTTGAGGTCTCGAAAGTCGATACACATACGCCAGTCCTCCTGAGTTTTTGGAACCAGCACAACGTTTGAAAGCCATTCAGGAAATTATATTTCCTGAATGTGCTTAGCTTTCAACAACTTCTCTACTTCAGCTTCAATGATGGCCTCCTTCTCTGGCCTAAAGTTACGTTTCTTCTACTTAACCGGATTCATATCAGGGCTAATGTTGAGGCGATGCTCCACCACCTCTGGGTCGATCCCCACCAGGTCTTGGGGAGACTAGGCAAATACATCTGTACTGTCCCTTAATAGTGCAACCAGATCTGTCAGCACTTCTGGATTGAGAGTCGTTCCCCGCGGAGGACCCGACTCTCGTCCCCCGGAACTACCTCTACCAGCATCAGCCCTTCTTCTCTTCTAACCAGATCTATTTTAGGTTGTTCTATCCGAGCTCTCTTGCTCTGTCGCTCTTCCTCGTTATGCCTAATGCTCTCTACATACGTCTGCCTTGACGTGTACTGATCTCCTCTTGCTTCACCTACTCCATCATGAGCGGGAAATTCCAGTTTCATATGATAGATTGAAACTACAGCTTGAAATTTGCTCAAGGAAGGTCTTCCTAACATCACATTGTAGGAAGAGGGTGCATCTACCACCAAGAACCGAACGGTCCTGGTCTGTCTAAATGGCTCATCCCCTAGCGTGACTAGAAGATTAACTACTCCAAGAGGTTTTAGCGCCCCTCCTGCAAATCCAACCAATGAAGTCGTAACTTCATCCAGTTCCATATCCAAGTCCATTTTCTTAAAGCAGTCGTAGAACATGATATCCGCTGAGCTTCCCGTGTCCACAAAAATGCATCTGACAGTGTAATTATCTATGGTGGCCGTCATTACCAAAGCGTCCATGTGGGGGGCCAGGATCCCATCTTCATCTTCTGACCCAAAGTAGACGTTTGGACTCGGGGCCACTTGCCCTATCTCCCTTCCTTTCCTTACGAGATCTCGAGCTGCGTGAACGTAACTATTCTGGGTACGTCTGGAATGTTCATCCCATTCTCCCCCAGTAATCATTTGAATCTTCCCTCGAATGGCCTAGCTCTGCTCATTCCTTCTCTCCCCATTTCGCATATTATCCTGCTCATTCTTACTCGACTAAGCCGGACCTGGGATCTTCCTTTCGTATTTATACATATTCTTTCAGGTGCCCAGCTTGCACCATTCTCTCCATCTCATCCTTCAAATGGGTGCACTGATCGGTGTCGTGCCCATACTCATTATGATATCTGCAAAATTGATCCGATCTTTCTTTCCTTGGCTTCTGCGAGTAGGTTCTGGGCCATTTGAGATCTGGGTGCCTTTCAATCGCTTGCAAGATCTCCTCCTGGGGGGTCGCCAAGGGCGTGTATTTATCAAAATGAGGTCGTCCCCCAGGCAGGTCTGTCCTAGACCTTTTCATCGGTGCTTTCTCCTCCCTTTCGCATCTCTCCCTTTTCTTTTCTCCTTCGTCTTTAATTTTCAGGGCTTCCTCCAGATGGAGGTACTTCTCAGCCCTTTCCAAGAGTTCTCCGAATTCCAGAGCTGGCTTTACCACCAGCGACTGAAAAAATTCCCCACGTCTGAGGCCCTGTGCTAGTGCGTTCACAAGGAGCTCTTCCGATACAGAAGGAACCTCTAGCTTCGCCATTGTAAACCTGTTAATAGAAGCACGTAGGCTCTCGTTCTCCTTCTGCTTTAGGCTGAACAGTTCGAGTGGCATCTTTTGGTACTTCCTGCAGCTGGTGAACTGGTGCAGGAAGGCCGAGCTGAACTCATCAAAGTTGCTGATAGAGCGTGGTGGAAACTGGCTAAACCAGAGTTGTGCTGACTTGGTGAAAGTCATTGGGAAGACCCGGCACATAACAGCATCCGAGAATTTATGCAACGCCGGTGCTATTTCAAAGCGCTGAGATGGTCCCACGGATCTGTGGTTCCATTGTATTCAAAGCCTAAAGATCGGTATGAAGCCGACACATCGTCGCGCATGACTTCTTTCGTGAAAGGCGTACCTCTCCGTGCCGGCACCGTTCTTGTGCCCGCCATCTTCTTCCTGAATTCTCGCACCTCCTTCTGCAAGCTTTGCATCTGCTCATCCAGGCCCGGATTAGCCTGGCTCGACGTCTCACTATCAGAAGTGGAGAGGTCTTCTCTATCCTGGAGGGGGATCTGATCGGTGCGCTGACCACGCAGCGGTTCAGTTTCTGTCAGCGGCACAGTCCTAGCTGGTGGTGCGTTGGATGGCGGCGTCGACATCTCTGCAACCTTCTTTTCTACCGCTGTCTCCACGGCTTTGCCAATGAGCTTCGAGAGCTGCATGAGGAAGGATTCATTGAATGAACCACCAGTAGCTGGCACAGATCTACCAAGTGGGGGTGGCGTGGTACCCAGCGCAACCGCTGCCGACGGCGCTGTCCCTTCTGGTCCCATCGTCGACGTCTCTGCCGACCTGGGCATACCCCACGGCGCAGCGGAGCTGGGGGTTCCGCCGAGCTCCCCTACCAAGTTCTGTTGCAGACCATCTGAAGCCATTGAAAAGTCTCACGTCTTATCTTGATCGATTTCCCACAGGCGGCGCCAATTGTTTCACCCCAAAATATGATACTACCTGAAACCTAGATTTCTTCTTGACCTGCACCAAAAACACAAGTTAGAAAGGACCACCGGTGACTTTTCGGTGGAAACCTCTCCGATGCTTAAGTCAGAAAGCGTATGAGGTGTTTTCGGTGCGCTCCCTCAGCCTTGGGGCTGAGATATTTATAGTTTTTCCCAGTGGGGACCTTTTCCGGGATCTCGGGAACAAGGGCCGCGAATCAGGGGCCATTGAGGTAATAAATTCTTACAAGTGGTCCCACTTGTCTTCCTCAAAGGGGGTCAGGAGACCGGGTCTTCCCTGGTCCTGCTCTTCCCTCAATTCTGTCCACCTCGGGACGATCATGTTTTCTAGGGGGAGCCCGGTCAAACCTTACCCATTCCTGAACTGTCTTGATCTCCTTTTTTCAACTATCTGGGTCCTGGAAATCTCTACCAGGTCAGGTTAATTCTTTTACCAGCCCTGCCTTCTAAGGAAGCCTGCTCAATCCTCTCTTTAGGATCATGTTGACCTTCCCTCCTTTTTATTATCCCAAGGATCTCTTCTTGATATCAGCTCAGCGTAATCTCCTTTATAGAGGAGATCAGGCCTTGCTTTGAGAGGAAGATCTGACCGAAAGCACTGGTCACTCTGGTCTAACCGTGCTTATCTAGAGGTTTGCCAAATCAGGTCTACCCACACCAGGTCTGACCTTACTCCTGCCACATCACCCTTGTTGTCAGAGTCCATGCAAACCGGAGTGAACTAAAGATTATGAATATGAAAATACATTATTCTATTTCGGAATGTGTGTCATTGTTAATGAGACTGATTTCAAAATGATTGTTAATCTTTTTAATATCATTCGGGCTAGTTCGAGTTAGAGTCGATATTTCAAGCAATTTCGTTCAAACCAGACCCGAGACTGCTTCCAATTGTTTGAATAATGAGGATATTCCATCAACTTGATCCCGAGTCACACTAAGAAATTATTAACTGTTGATTGGTACAGAGTGGTATCATCCATCGGACAAAAGTACGAGGGTGGGGTGAAAGAATTCAGGATTGCATTACATAAGATGGCAATCGGCGTTGGTTTTGAATTTGAATTTCTAAAAAAGGACGCGGAGAGGGTCACAGCTAGATGCGCAGACCATAATTGCACTTGGTACGTTCATGCATCTACCGAGCATGTCAATGGTTGTTCTTATGTAAGAGTAATTAATAACATTTACACGTGTGGATCTTGTTTTGCCATCACTTAGACACAATCGGATTAATTTCTAGCTGATTTCTTTATTAATATTAGAAGATGTTCGACAGACTTTAGGCACTCGTCCCATCGATGTTGTGAAGTTGTTCTTCAACAAACACGGGTTATCAATTACTTACAAAATGGCTTATCTTGCCGTGGAGAAAGACAGGCAATGTGTTATTGGGGACATCGGAGATTTATTTTAGGGATTAAGTTTCTATGTTGATTTTCTTCTCAAGTCTAACTGTGGGCCGCACATTGTCTTGGATGTTGATGTTTCGAACGACCGTTTCACAAGGATGTTTGTTTTATTTTCGTCATGTATTGAAGGGTTTATTTTTACCGACCTTTGGTGTTCATTGATGGAACACACTTGTTGGGTAAATTCACGGGTCATATTCTCAGGGATACCAGAAAGGACGGAGATAATGGTATAATTAGCCTCATACGATTCTATTTCAATCCTATATTATACTGAATTAATTAATGTAGTCATAAAACAAGTGCATTTTTTCTACTTATGATTACTAACGTTGTGACAGTGTAGTTTAGTATTATGGTTCCATATGTCAGAGTAGTTGACAATTATCAGGCAAACTCCTCATATTGTGTTTACTATGTCAGAGTAATTCGCAATTGTCATGCAAACTCCTCCTATGATCTTAAACCCCTCGTACAGTAATTCATGACTCATATTTTTTGATTTCATAGTATTTCACAATTACCACATTAAAATTTCGTGTTTTAGTTTTGTACTTCAGATTAGTTCAAGATCATATTATAGTTTATGATCACAGAGAATTTCGCAATTGATCACAGTATATGATTGTATCGTATTTTCGTATATTTAGAGTAATGCAAAATGACATTGTGCTTTTTGATATAAGTGTAGTTCTGAATTATCATACTATAATTTTGGGTTGTAGTTTCATATTTCAAAATATGTCAGGATCGTCTTGTAGTTTCATATTTCAGAAGATACAGTTTTGTATATATTAGTCCAGTATTCCATTCTTGTTTACTAGTCTAGGTTAGCAAACTAATTTAGTTTTCCCAATTAGTTTCATATTTTGGCGTATTTTAGTAGTGTAGTTCAGTATTTCCGACTTTTTCAGGATCATATTATAGTTTATGATTCCAGTGAATATCGCAATTGTCATCGTTTTTTAGTATCGTGTTTTTTTTGCATTTTTTCTACTTGTAGGGTTGTACCACGTAGCGTTTGCTAGAGTGGACTTGGAGAAATCAATTAACTGGTGTTGGTTTATGGTGATTTTGAAGAAAATCTTGCCGCCGCATCGTGAAGTGACGTTTGTGTCTTGATCGACGAATTCTCGACGCGCTATTTTCAGAATCCGTCTCCGCAAGAGTACGGAGCCGATTGTAGGGCGGCGAGTTCTTCCCGAGTCGTGTCTCTCGAGGATGGATGTTGTCGGCTTATCGGTGTCTTATTTGCTCTTATCGTTGATTGAAATTAAACTAATCTAAACTAAGAAAGCAGTAGTCATTGATTTGGTTTGAGTTTTTATAACTAAACTTAAATTGAAATAGAATTTTTGAAAGCATTAAAATGTGGAAAGGAAATTAAAGCTTATTTAAAAATGATTAATCTAAACTAGTTAACTAACAAAGCTTATAATTTGAAAAAGTCAATAACATTAATTTAACAAAACTCAATGTTTAAGAAGGAATGTTTTATAAAGCTTCTAAAAATTTGAGAAATTGATCTAAACAATTAAACAACTTAAAAGCATAAGTTCAAAAGCTAGAAAGCTATAAAATGAAAATGGGAGTTTTGATACTCAAAATAACAACTAAACTATGATCCAAACACCAAAGCAAGAATTAAAGAAATAACATGAAAACAAAAACAAGATTGATAGAAAGATATTACAAAACTTTTGATTCAAACCAAAGCTTCAAATGGAAAGTTCAAATCTCAACAATGGAAATAGCACTTGAAGGATTCTTCACCAAAGAAAATGCAAAACAAAAGCTTCAACACCTTGCTAGATGAAGATCTAAACACCTCTTAAACTATTACTAATTACTAGGAATTAATACATAATTAAAATGGAAAAGGAAAATGTGAAGAAGAGTTTTGGGAGCAAGATCCCTGAACCAGAGATCTGCTGCAAGTTGGTCTCATTGGAAAAGACGTTGCGTGTTTTAATCCTTCAAAAAATCTTCTTTTCAGTCGATCGGTCATGTTGCCTGTCGATCGACTGCGCTGTCAAAACGGCCAGAAGCCCTGGAATGCAGTCGATTTTGGGGGTTCAGTCGATCGACTAGAAGGGCAGTCGATCGACTGAACTTCCAGTCGGTCGACTGGATAGCTGCACTCGGCTCGATTTCTCGTTCTTTTCACGTCCGCTAGTTTATCGAGCCTCGTCCGTTGCGCTTCCTTGCTTGTCCGTCCATTCCCGAGTCGAGTGAAAATGATCCCCAATGAGCGCGGGCCCCGCTTGGACGTCCTACGGCCAAGAGAAAAACGAAAGAGTGAAAAACTACGAAAACTAATAATAAAATGTACAAAAACTAAGAAAACCTAGAGATAACGAAAAACGGCCAACTCGACTCCTAAAACACCTAAAAGAAAGCGAAACACACGCAACGTGATACAAAAACGGTAAGAAAAATATGTACAAAAACGTGCAAATCATGTCTGATAGGAACCCTAATCTTCTTGATGATATGAGTAAGGAGTTCCTAGGGAACCTACACGTTCATTGTTCGAAACACTTGATTACCAACCTAAAATATATATATCGAGGCAGGAATTTCCCAACGAGTTTGCGTGGTCGACTGGAGTGGCTTCTGAAAGATGCAGCATATGCCTCTACGGTGGAAATGTTTGAGGATTATAAGGGGAAGTTTATTAAAGAGGGCAGAGCTGCGGCAAGGAATTTCGTTGATAACATGGATGTTACACAGTGTGCCAATGCTTATTTTCTGGGCAGACAATATGGGGAGATGAGCTCAAACGCGACCGAGTCATTTAATGAGTGGGTATTAGAGGAAAGAAATCTTCCAATCACTAACCTTGTTGACACCATAAGGATCAAAATGATGGGGCAGATTTGTGGTAACAAAATATTCATCATTTTTATTATCAATTACCAATTTTCATACTTTCTAAATCTTTGTAAAAATTATGCGGTTTTATCATTTCACATTTTTGTTTGTATTTTTTGGTTGCATTTATAAAGCAAGTGAAAGCATGTGCAAGGCATGGACGACTAATTTATGCCCTTAAATTGTCAAAAAGCTTCAATTACGCATTGATCAAGCAAGGTTTTGGCTGGTAACTCAGTCGCCAGAGTCAGTATTTGAAGTGCACAACAATCCATCGATGGAGGTGAAACTCAATTACCAAACCTGCACATGCAGACAATGGCAAATTTGTGAACTGCCATGTTTGCATGCTTTGGCATGCATCTTGCGCACCTGAAGGCTATTTCAACATACATGGATGAGTTTTACCATGTTGATGCATATGTACGTTGTTACTCATATTCTATTCATTAGATTCCAATGTTCAAAAGGTCACATGATTCTAACGACATACTAACAATCATTCCACCACCGGCTAAGCAGCCACCTGGAAGACCAAGGAAGAAAAGGATCTTGTCACAAGGCGAGCACATACCAAGAAGAACTAAATATGGTAGATATGGTCGTGTTGGGAATCATAACAAAAAAAGTTGCACCGAACCACTTCCTTGAACACAACATATCAAGATTCTTTCTCTCTAATAAAGTCTATTATTTTATCTAATAAACACGATGATACATTATTAAACGTATGTTGTTATGGAGTAGTCTCAAACTACATTATGACCTATACTTTATCAAATTTTCCTGAACAACTATTTCATTGAGTTATATTGGATTACCACATTTGTTTCAGAATAGCTTTGTAAATATAGTTTGTTATTCCTCTGAGTAGTTACACATTTCATTGAGCAATTATGAATTATTTCAAGTAATTCTGAATCATAGTAGTTGCACATTTTCCTTGAGTAGTTCTGAATTATTTCAAGTAATTCTGAGTTATCATAGTAGTTTAGAGTAGTTATGAGTATTAATCATATATACATAATTTAGAATTTCAGTGCATTTTGTAATTATCCCAAAGTAGTTCGCAATTAGTCATATATTAATGTTTTCTATATTGTCGTTTATGATTCAACATAGTCATCAAGTAGTTCTGAATTATCATAGTAGTTCGGAGTAGTTCTGAATAGCAATCATATATCATAGTTTAGAGTTTTAGTGCATTTCATAATTATCCCAAAGTAGTTCGCAATTATTCATAACGAAATATGTTTCCTATATTATCTTTTATGATTTAAAAAAGTCATCAAGTAGTTATGAACTATCATAGTAGTTTGGAGTAGTTTTAAATAGCAATCATATACCATAGTTTAGAATTTCAGCGCATTTCGTAATTATCCTAAATTAGTTCACAATTAGTCATATATTTCACATTATTTCTCAAGTAGTTCTGTATTATTCTAGCACTTCTAGATTTTTACAATTTAGAATTGTAGTGTAGCTCGCAATCTACAAGAGTAGTTCACAATTAGTCATATAATAGTGTTTCGGATATTTGTCGTGTAAACTATCATAGTAGTTTTAAAGTAGTGACTAAATTCAGTAGTGACTATTACATTACTAAATTCAAGTACTTCTAAATTATTATATTAGTTTTATATATTTCAGTTTATAATTTCAGTGTAGTTCGCAATTTACCAGAGTATTTCGCAATTGGTCATGCAATAGTGTTTCATATATAGTTGTGTATGATTCCACATTATTTCAAGTACACTGATGTGGTTCACAAATTATCACAGTGCAGTTCTGAATTATCAGAGTAGCTTTGAGATAATATTTGTCATTATCAGAGTAGCTATTGAACAACAAGAAAAACAAAATCTGTAGAATGAAACAGAATGCAACAAAATACATTACTTTGTAATGAAACAAACAAAAGAACATACACCAAGTGTGTTCATAATCAAGAACTTGAGTCGGAACACCACCATTCTAAATGCACAAAATACTACCGTATTAACACATTGTGACCACCTAAAAATCACTACCAAACTATTAGTCGTTGTCCTAGACAAAAAACACACGCTACATCAGATTGAGCGACATATCATAGTTCTGGTTATTATTAAAAACTTGGTGTAACTAATGCTTAAATGAGTTCAACCTTGAACCTATTCATGATATCACTGTCAACATCTACTAGAAAGTCTTGGTTCAACCCTACATGTCTCATGAAGTAACATGTAAAGATTGCACAATCATTTCAGTAGAATTCACACAAACATTTTAGTGTTGATGAAAATGTAGTTTACCTAATCTCAAAAAAAAAAAAAAAATCAACTACGCCTGCCCCTACGAAGTTAACCTATTAACTAGGATAATAGGTAGTTGGCATTGTTGCTTTGAGAATTGGAGGTTTAATTTTGCCTTTTCCCCTGACCCAGCATTAATGTTTGTCTTCTACATTGACGAAAAAAGTAACAGTTTCACCAATTTCAGAATTTACAGTTGAAATGTCAAAATTAACAACCAACTAAATATCATTTTACATCAACGTACCAGTTTTACTGTGTCGGCAAGGTACTTATCTTTTATAGTGCTCTTACGAGGCCTTTTCGAATTGTAAAACCTCAAATACTCATTCCCGATGTCAAAAACCAACTATATCCAGTGGTTAGGGCCCAAACCATTATCTTTCCCCATGGACAACATTGGAAATTAAATTAGTGCCTCCTCATCGCGTGACGCTGCCACAACTTCATTTATCAACTCTTCGCTACTGAACCAAATGATACACGCGTGCATAATACAGATATACTTTTGTTATAAATGGATGCTTGAATAAATTAAAGTTGAATCAATACCCATAGGTGTGAAGAAACTTGCCCAACAATCCGCTCGAATAATAGTAATTTTTTTCTTAGATCTACAAGTCCTCATCAGGTGTCCTCCGTAAGTATCAACAACCTATCATGTAAATGTGAATGGATAAAATTTAAAATTATGACACAAAAATTAGTACTATCAAAATACAATCTAATAAACATTATATGACAGAGCATTTATACGACCATTCACACTTACACAATTTCTTATGTACACCCCTTCAGTATATCCATGATTTGTTTCACTCCTCATCATGGAAAACAGTCTCGCTGCACAAAAAACAAATCAATTTAATTGTGTTTGATTTTATAAAAGAAAGAGATTATAGAATTAGCTATTACTCGTTAATTCTCTTAAATTGTGCATTACACGTCATTTAAAAAAAAATAAAAAAATAAACCACATTGCAAAGAAAGGCTAAGTACGATTGTATGACCACTTACTTAAGTCCCTTGTTATTTTTATGCAAGAAAATATCAGGCATTTGTCGGATAAGTATCGTGCGCAATGCCTAACAAATTTGTTGTCAAGCATCCGTAGAAAGTGAACTTTATCTTTATACTTCACCGCATCACGTGAAACAATCAGATCTTCTTTTTTCCTCTGAGCTGGATTTGGCCCGTATTTGAAGACGTCATCAACCACGACCTTCCTCTGTTTCCTCTTAGTCCTCCTTATCATTGACTTCTGGTTTTCCATTGGCTCATTTACCAATTTCGCGGTACGAGCAGAATGTAGATCCGGACTAGGGCTGTAAATGAGCCAAACCGAGTCGAGGTTTAGAGAGTTTGAGCTTGCTCATTATCGAGTCGAGCTTGAGATTTTTTTAACGAACATATCGACGGCTCGCGAGATTTTCAAGTTTAATCGAACCTAAATGAGCTCAAAAAATATTATTATTAATTAAATTATTCTTTACTTTATTATCAAAATATTTTTTAAAGTACATAATACATCTACTAAAATACATAAACAAATAACTTTATATATATATTTCTATCATTTTCATATGAACAAGTATAAAAATTTAAAATTAAAATCAAATTATTAGTTTAATTTATATGAGTTTAATAACAAACTCACTCTAAGACTCATTAACGAACCCGCTCACGAGCTAACGAGTCGAATACCATGAACCTTGAGTTTGCTCATTTATTAAATGAGCCTTGTTAAACGAGCTCAAGAAAGCTTTTATCGAATCGGGTAGCGAACTTTTGGCTCATTTACACCCCTAATTTAGACTACTCGCATGATGTGCTTGTGTTACAACATGCACTACTGGCTCGACTACATCCACATACCACTTGTTTAAAATTATATTACAAATTACTCACTATTTATGGTTGCACCAAGTTTAAAATACAAAAAGTGTACTCGATATATGTTGATTTTATCTAACCTGTCGTCAAGGTTGGTAATTGACTCTAATTGGATTTGATTGATCATTTTTTGATCCTCAAGCTTTAAATTAAGTTGGGAACCTAGGTTATTTGATTCCCAAAGATCCTTCATCCTTGAATCATACTCTCCCTAGAGCTTTGATAATTGGGCCGACCTAGTCGCTAGCTCTCCACTCACGTGCCAGATTTTGTCATCCTTTTTTTTTTCAATTCTTCCTCGTCTCTCTTCAACTTCAGCACAAGCTCGTTTTATGGCATTTTCTCACCATCTAGATTTGGTTGATATACTTATTGGTACCACATGTACAACATCACCAAGGCCTTCCAGATGAGTTATTTTTACCTTTTGTTCTCCACCTCCAATCTACCAAAGGTTACTTGCAGCTCATTGTGAGTTTTTAGAAGGGATTCATATAGCTTTTATACGTAGATAACCTCTCCCCTCGAGACCTCTGAATTCTTTCTCTCGATCTCCATCATCATTTCCTACACCACTCTCACCATCATTGGTCCGTTGAGCAGCACTTCCAACCATCATTCCTTCTCGGTCCTTCTTGCCGGCCTTCCACTTCTTCAGTCATTCGTAAGAACTCACTTCCAGGGTGGTGGAAATGGCATGCAACAACCTCAACAAAATGAATTTATATAAATGTTGACCACAACTTTATTAGCTAATAATTACATTCACAGAGGTATACATAGTAAATCCAGCAAGGTATCCATGGTAAAAAAAAACCCATACTTTGTAATACAAATCAAACTACACATCACCACTAATCAAAAACCAATAGACAAATACCAACTTACCCTGATTTACAAACAATTTAAATCACCAGACACTAGGGAAGATACACAGACAATGTTCGTCATCGCACAATAGACACATACCTGACTTCCGTGATCTCCAAAAATAGCTGCTTGGTGACCACATTTTTCATCTTTGGTAGGTGCCACTTCACCAACCGTGGAACCCTGCAAAGAAGATCATCTCTTTCATCAATGATATGCGTATGCTCACACAACCAGTACCGTAATAATTCGAGAAAAAAAATCACAGATCTAAATTCATAATTTTTAATAAATATATATTTAAATTAATTTATTGGATCATTATCGTACCAAAAGTATTATCATGAAACCTTTCACTTGATATAGATGTTGATGGCTAAAAACCATTGAATTAATGAGCAAGGTTAGTATCTCACATCTCCATTTGTAGTTCATCATATTGTCAAATTTCTCGTCATACTCCACACAACCCCATGTTAATGTAACACCATTACGAGAAAAAAAAACTATTGCAAACAGAAGCAGGCAAAAAAGCCGCACTACATCCTCGATATCATCTGATAAGGCGTCAACACCCCATCTAGTCAGCAATTTTTTTCAGCTTGTCTTTAATCAGTTTCTGGTTTAAAACACTATTACTCGCAAACATTCTCGTGCAGAAGCTCCATTCTTCTTTCTCTCCATAAACAGTTCTATACTTTTATCACCATCCACAATACTAAAAATGAGTTGCACATCCTTCTTGGTCATACCTACTTCAACCCTACCTAGCTTGAATCTTTGGCTTCTAGGGTTAAAATGTCCATAATGTCTTCGATGCAATTATATATCCTCTTACAGTCAGAAGAATCTATCCTACCTAAGTAGATGCATTTGAAAAAAGGTAAAATGGCATCTTTCTCATAACCTCAAAATGTTTGGCACCGATTTTGTCATTGTATTCAGAAAAGATGCTGGCGATGCTTGACATGCTACACCGGAATTGCCTGGAAATAAATCGTGCACTACATTTTAATAATGGTTGATTTTCCTGAGTATCGAGCTATCTTTAAATCACAACAAAAACCAACGATGTACAGTATAGCAAACAAAAAACACCAAGTTTTCAATTACATACTAATAGAGTTAGTGCTCAGTTTCTTATTCTTCTTGACATCTCCCTGGGTACCCTGAGTAAAATACAAATCGTGCAGTTTCAATAGATAAGAAGTAAAAATATATAGAAAAGTCTTTCCATTGCACCAACTAACAATAACTTGTTGTCATAAATTAACAAAGAAACAAAATCAAACCACAATCAACCGAAAATAAAAAATAAACAAAATCAAAACACAAAATAACAAACTACACATGCCCATTCAAAACTTACTACGCACAACCTTGACGATGACCACAATCAATCAATGTCGAAAAGAACAATATTCAAGCACAATTAGATTTAGAAATACCAATGAACTCTAACATAATATCAGTCCCCTGATTCATGACAATAACTTTTTGCTTGTATAAGAAATTCAAATTACCTACATAGCAAAATATTAGTTGCCTCCATACACAATCATAAACTAGATATAACAACCAACACTTAAAAATATAACAAACTACCTGAACCAAAACATAACATTTCATGAAACTAGACCCGTTTTCTTTTTCTGCATTCGTCGTAAGTACAAAGGATTTGCACACTAAGGGTTTGACTTAAGAATCATCTAGCCCACTGATTAACACATATTTATGCTCATTTTTAGTAGTATTTTAGTTACTTTTTCTTATTGTTTTTGGTATAAGTTGGAAAGTCTAAGCTTAAATTCGTATATTTGTGTTCCCAGTTTATTTTACCATGTTTTGACATTAATTGATGCAAAAAGGTGAAATATCTCTATTTTTCGCCATACAGCTTAGTAACCGGAGAGGCTCAGCACGTAAGAGATGAAGATTGATGATTAAGAGACAAGAATCGAGCGTTTCGGCGAAGAAGTAGCAAATTTTTGAAGGCTAACGGTTAGCCTAACGGTAACCTTACCGTTAGAGAGCACCATAATATTTAACGGTAGCCGCACCGTTAACCTCACTGTTAACCACTCTGTTAGAGGAGGACTGCGAGCATAACGATAGCTTTAACGGTAGCTCCTTACCGTTAAGTGCTACCGTTAACGGGCCCATTAACCAACCTATGTGACTTGTCCTCCAAGAAATCGGAATTCTATAAATACCAAGCCATAAATCCGAGTTTGGGGCGTACTTAGGTCATTATAAACTTACTAAAAAGTATTCCTAGGGTTGAGAAACACGTTTTCAACACCCTTTAGCATAGATTAAAGATCAAGATGAAGGATTCGACACTTGCGAGTTCCGAAGACGTTCGATAGCGCGCGTCCCGTTCTTCGACCAAGATCTACCGTTTTTCTTCGGAGTAGCTGGAGATTTTCATCGCATCTACTAGTTTCAATTAGTTTTCAACTCTTTATTGCTTTCTTAGTTAATTTCTTAGTTAATTCTAGGATTAGATAAATTGTCCTTAATTTACTTTATGCTTGATACTTGGGATATTTTGGATAATTTAGTTCTTAATCTTTCAGTTTTTAAATTATGTTTATTTCATGTTTGGATATTGGATTGTTGAATTCAAGTTATTATGCAATTAGGTTCGTACTATTTGTTTCAGCCCAAAAAATGACCAACGCCGAGAACGCCTGGAACCTTAAACACCCGCTTGATCTGCACCACAAACACGAGTTAGAAAGGACCACCAGTGGTTTTCCGGTGGAAACCTCTCCGATGATTAAGTCAGTAAGCATTTGAGGTATTTTCCAGAAAGAAAGCAGGAATGCTCAAGAGAATGACATACCTCTCTCAGCTTTGGGGCTGAGATATTTATATTTTCCCTCAGTGGGGACCCCAGCCGGGATCTCGGGAGCACATGCCGCGAATCAAGGGCCGTTTTGGCAACCAATTCTGACAAGTGGTCCCACTTGTCTCTTTGCCGGGGTATCTGAGAAACAGATCTTCCTTATTCAGGTCTTCATATCTCCAGGTCTTCTCTCATTCCATGTTATTTCAGAAGAATTCAAGGAACCAGGACTGCCATAGTCCAGCTCTTCCTTCTCTTGATGTTCTTACCATTCAACAGGTTAGATCTGGTTGAGGACGAGCTCCATTCCTAAGGAAATTAAGTCAGGTCTTTCACCGAGACCAGGCTTAATTTTTGCCCTCAGAACCTCAGCTCGGTGTGATCTTCAGGCCTTTACCGGCTTCCTCTAGATAGCTAAGTCAAAGAGGAATCCTGTGTGACAACAACTCTTATTGATAAAGCGGTTATAGTTCATTCCTGATTTATCCGACTACTCCGGGTCAGAGCTACCCCCAATCAAGTCTGGTGTATGTGCATCCCTATCACTATTCAACTCCATTCTTACGATTCATGATAGTAATTATTTTAGGTTATTATATTTTACTTATGCTTTATAGATCCGTTGTTGCTACTTATGCTATTCCGTTGCGTTTATGATAATTGATTATCGCTGCGTTTTAAATCTAGATTCAATTGCCATTAGATAAGTTCTTAGTTCTTAAGCTTAAGTAATTAGAATTAGTTTAATTTATGCTTTCAAACTCTAATTGATAATTTAGTTTAAGATAATTAGTTTAATTAGTTTTAAATTTAATATTGCTTTAATCCTTAGTTTATAATTAAATCAAAACCCTAAAAAAAAAAAACCCAATTTGTATGAATTATATGTTTAATTGCGATTGAGAAAATCATCTAAGAGACCGAACAGTTGTACTCGAGAGAATCGACTTGAGTCAACTTACCACCCTACAAGTTCCTTGTACTCTTGCGAGCAAGCTTGAATGTTTTAATTTAAAGATATATATTTGGGGTGCACAAAAGCTTGAATCAAAATTTTGGCGCCGTTGCCGGGGACAACGAGTAGGACTCAAGGATGTTATTTGTTTTATTTTCTTTTTGAGTTATTATTTTCTTTTTATTTTGCAATTGGCTTGGAATTTTGCCATTGGTGCGTTGAGTTGTTGTTGAGTGCATGCAGGGGAGGCGATCTCTTAAACCCGAACTTGCGCCATTACTCGACAATATTCACCATCCAAAACAAGCACGATCAAGGCCTATCCCCATAAATCTATTTAATTCATCCATTGCCACTACCATTGATCAAAACCAAGTTCCCGACACCATGTTAGGGGCATAACCAATTGAAACAGTGATTCCCCACCAAGATCACCTCCACGTAACATTCGAAACGGGTATGGTAGTGAACCAATCATTATGCAAGGACAACCACAACCCAAGCTTATTGGGTTAATTATCAGCAAAACGTGGAGAATATGAGACGAGACGAGGCGAGAAACGGAGGAGTTAACCAACAGCATAACGAAGAACTAACGCCAACTTAACAACGTAGTCGATCATCCACCCAACATGGAGAATATAAGACAAAATGAAGAGAGAAACAACAATTTCAATCGTCAATGCAACATCGAGAACGTGGCATTAAGGAACGACAATTTTCATCAGCATAACGAGTATGCTAACAATCATAGACGGTAGATGATTGGTTGGCAAATCAAAACCATGGCTACGAACAGGAATATTTTGAAAGGAGATACGAGCGCGAGAATAATTATGAAAGAAACGCATATGACAACCGTTACGAGAGAGCGAATGACCAAGTTAGAGATCCAAGGGGAGATAGAGAACCTAGACAACGCAATTTGGCACATCCAAAGGTTGTACCTTTTAGGTCAGCTATTGTTCTTGGACCAACCGCAAGGGAAGTGGAGATTAAACCGCATCAACTTAATTTACTCCCGACTTTCCATGGAAGTGCCCATGAAGACCCTTTGGCATTTTTGAACTATTTTATTGATGAAGTTGGCCGATTTGTGGTTAATGGCCTTAACCAAGAGGAGGTGAAAATGATTTGTTTCCCTTATAGCATGAAGGACAAGGCAAAGTCATGGTTACTATCCCTAGAACCTGGTTCGTTGACTGACTGGAAGATGATAAGCAAGAAGTTCTTAAATCAATACTATTCAGCACAAACAATGGGGCATCTTCGGAGGTAAATTGCTACCTTTGAACAGTTGGAGGGGGAGATATTTCATGAAACGTGGGAGCATTACAAGACGCTATTGCAAGCTTGCCCCCACCATAACTACTCTCCAGAAATGACTAACCAGTTTTTCTTTGATGGATTGTTGGACCATGGAAAAATGGAAGTTGAAATAGCGGCAGGAGGAGACTTCGGTAATTTAACAGCCCCCGAGACAAGACGAGTGTTGGAGAAGAAGAGTGAAAAGTCTAGACAAACTAACTCTCGGCCTCGTAAATGAAAAGTTAATGAGATATCCATCCTCGATCCTGATTTAGATGACGGAAAATTAGTCAAGGCGAAGTGTGAGGAAATATTTGATGAGAAATTAGCAGCTTGGAAAGTCGAGCGGGCGAGCAAGGCCTCTTCAAGTAAGGTTGCTGCGACGTGTCACCAATGCGGATCCCCCGAACATTTAGCCGACATGTGCCCGCTCAACAGTGAACAGCACGAAGACGTTAACGCCCTCCAGAATTTTTCTAATCCGGGGCAGCAACCCGCTAAGAGATTCAACGTGCAACGTGATTCTCCCCTTTTTACGTGGGGCCCAGGAAACCCAAATTATATGCAGCCCGATCCGCAATACCTACCACCACATGCGCAAGCACCATTGCCACCTCCTCAAAATAATTTCCACACGCAAGAGCAGATGTCTACTACAGTTCAATCAACTGATCATCTATTGGTTTGGCAGCAGAATCAAGTGGCCGAAACTATTAAAAACAGGGATGGACTCGCGCAAGTTCGAAATGATATCGCTGAAATGAAAAAGGCTATTCTTGATAATACAGTTGGACAAGGGAAATTAGAGACAGTAATAGGTCAATTATCGGCCCACCTAGCTGGACTCTCAAACGAGAAGGGTAAACTTCCAAGCCAGGCAGAACAAGCGTCGGTAGTTCATGTCCTTCGCAGTGGAAAGAAGATCGACAATGGAATAGTTGACCAGGATCAGGAAGTCGAAGTCAAGGAAAAAACACCAACTCCTAGAAAGGACGATGATTCTAAACCAGTAGATCAGCTGCATAAATCCTCTAATAGATATGTTCCTGGATCTATTCAAGGGACGATTTTGAATGACGTCCTTGGCAAAGACGATGCTCTTAAACCATCACCGCAAAGGCAATTGACGACAACGATCAAGGATGCTATTCCTTTTCCAAGCCGTTTGCGTCCAGCTAAAGAGGACAAAAGATTCATGGAACTATATAATTTATTGAAAAACGTCAATATTAACTTGCCACTTTTGGAGGTAATCAAAATAATGCCCGCCTATGTGAAATTTTTCAAGGAACTTGCTTTAAGGGAGAGACGCTTGGCGATAAATCAGTATGTAACATTGCCAAAGGAAGTAACCGCAGTTTTCAAAAAGCCATTACCACCTAAAGAACATGATCCTGGAAGTTTCTGCATCACTATTTCCTTGGCTAATGCACAAACAGCAAGAGGAATGTTGGATCTTGGAGATAGAATTAATCTAATGCCTTATTCACTTTATCGAGAATTTGATCTTGGGCCACTGAAGCCGACGACCATGCGACTACAGTTGGCCAATCGCTCAATTCGGCGACCTTTAGGGATCGTTGAAGATGTTTTAGTGCATGTTGGAAAGCTAGTAATTCCGGTCGATTTTGTGATCTTGGACGTTGGCGAAGTGCCAATTGCGAGCACGGAGCATACCATTTTATTGGGACGACCGTTTATGTCTACCACCCATACTTTGATTGATGTTCACAAAGGAAGAATGACGATGACTGTTTTTGGCGAATCGGTGACGTTTTCTCTGAAAGATATTCAAAACACTCCTACCCCTGCCATGCAAGATGATTGTTCGTTCTTTGATCCGGTTGCATCATGCATCTACAAGCTAAAAGGAGTCGCGGTTTTGGATGAATTAGGCGATGGGGACGACGCCGGATTTCCGAGAAAGGTGGGGGATACACTAGAATTGGACTTAGGTGAGAAGTTTGATGAGTTTGACGACGAGGAACAATTGAGTGGGGAGGATTTGATTGAATTACTAGGAATCGACATAAGTGACATTATTGAAGAATTTAAAGATTTTAATGACGAATTGGATATGAAGAATGAAGCACCTAAATTCGATCCAAAAGTGAAGTTGAAGCCACCAGCAAATCATTCAAAGTACGATTCCCTCGACCCAAACAAAGAACGTGCAAAGAACAAGGGCGAGGCATATAACAACGATTGGACGAGGAAGAAGAAGAACTCGAAGGAGGCTAACAATAGGAAATTCAATGGCATGCAGTTCGAGATTGGTCAATTAGTGTTGTATAATCATAAACGTAAGTTTGATCCGAAAGCTAATCTCAATTCAGCGTGGAGTGGACCATTTTTGATAAAACAGATGGATGAATATGGAGTAGCCACTTTATACAATGAGAACAAAAAGTAAACCTTTCAAGTCCACAAGCACAGAATTAAATGATATGACGATAAAGGGCCACCGATACGAGGTCGCAAGTTGGTGGAGTTTGGAGATCCACCGCACGTTGGAATTGAACGAACAATATAGCGTCGAGCATATGACGTTAAATGTTGCGCTTCTTGGGAGGCAACCCAAGCGTTCATTAGTTTTCTTTTTATTTTCCTTTATTTATTTTGATTTTTATTTATTTATTTATTTATGTATTTATTTTGTTTCAATTGTCGTGGTACGTTTATGTGTGTGTCAATGTGCAGAGAATTCGAAAACCTAGACGAAACTGAAGACTTAACGGTACACTAGCGGTAACCGTTACCGCTAGTCCTCATCGTTACCACCTATCGCTATGCGCACAACTGAAGTTAACGATTGGCAAGAAAACCTAACTGGCGGCTACTTAGCGGCAATAGCTACCGCTAGGTGGTAACCGTTAGCGCTAACACACACGTTTTTGAGCTAGAAATTTCGGGAAATCCTTTCCACAAGGTAAGTTTTTTTTTTTTTGGAAGTTTTGGGCAAAACTTGTTGAATAAGAGTCTAGATTTAATTTCCTTATGAGATTCCAGTCCTAATTAGGAGATCATTTCGATTCCTACCTTCTTTTAGACTGGGATCAATTTTAGGACTCCTATTCTTAAGACTTTAAACTCCTATATAAACACCCCTTGAGAACCTAAGACTTCATTCAATTCTCAAGCACTTACCGCAATTACTATTTCTCCCGAGCACCTTCTATTCTATTATTTACCAACAAAGATGGAGCAATGTGTGCAACATAATGAGTACGAAAAAGTGATGAAAGAATTGGAGGAAGCAAGGCGAGAGATCAAAAAATTAAAGGAGGATAATTACAAACTCGAGTACCAAGGATTGAATTTCGTCTGGAGAGCCAACAAGTCTGAAGATTTATTGAAGACGAGGAAATTGGAAGTTCTTAATCTTACCTTGGAAGTCTAACAACTTCGAAAAATTATTTATGGGTCTCGACTACCCGTTTACGCCGAGCATGAAGATTTGCCCGAACCTGATAAATCACCCTCGAGCTCTAGTTCCAAGGATTCGTGGGACGATTAACATAGCTAGTTTTTGTGATTTTCCTAATTATTTTGATAATTCATGAGGGTGGGAGTTGTTTATTTAGAATTTTAATTGAATTGTTAACTCATCATCGGGCGTTCACTTATTAATGAGATTTATTTCTTAAAGTTTGCGTGCTTTAATTTACTTATTTTTTGTCGAACAATTTTAAAATTCTCGCGAGTTTTGCAGCCCAGACCTAACGGTAACACTTAACGGTACGTATAACCGTTAAGTCAACCGTTACCCACCAACAGCAAATATAACGGTAAGAGTTAACGGTAACACCCTACCGCTAAGGGTTACCGCTAAGTCGGTTGAAGCCCGTCCCGAATTTAACGTTATATATTTATCGAATTCTATTCTTTCTATTCTTCATAACGCTAACGTGCAAAAAACCAAGGGAACTTCTAGCCCTAATTTTTCAATCGTCACAAACACCAGACACCGCCACACCTCACCGTTAACCATAACCTTCACATTGCAAAACCGGCGGACTTCGGATTGATTTCGACGAAGGACGACAACAACGGGCAGTTGAGAGGGGTTTTCGTTCTCTCAGGTCTGAATTTGCACGAATTCGGGGTAAGTGTGGCTCAACTAGACTCAATTATTTATTGGATTCGGAAATTGCAGGTTTAGGATAGTGTTTGGGTTGAATTGGAGTCTTTTTTAGTGGGTAATCATCGACGGAGAACTTGCACAGAAGGTGCTCGACGATAAGGCTAACGGTAGCAGTGACGGTAAGTAGTTACCACTAGGGGGCTATCGTTAAGTGTTCTGATGAGCAGTTTTACGGAGAATTTTTTGTCGCATTCCGGCGAACTTAGTGGATATGATGGCTTCATCCTCACGCAACAGAAGGAAGAATGTAGTAAGGAGTGTTGGAGCACCTTTCAAGGTTTACGAGGACGAGGCGGACTTATATAGGTCGTTGATGAGCCGGAACGTTGTTTCACCCGCAATTATAGACAATGACTATTGGCTCGACCAGGCGGTGAACAACAACCCTTTCGCCGAGAGATTCGTGGGGTACATCAAAAACCTCGACTGCATCCATTGGGTGAGAATGCGATACCCCGCCTACGAGCAACTCATGCTTGAGTTTTACACATCGTTCAAGATTTTGGGTGATCATACTTTGTCGTGCCGGTTTGGAGGTCGAGAGTTTAAGTTTTCGGGTGAGGATATCGATTCTTATTTTGACATTGACTGTCGGATGACGCTACGGGAGCACGATCATCAGTATTGCGAGTGATTTTTTTGGGGTGATATTACTGTTCCGGGTAGTGTGGCGATGACTCGGTACCCCCTGACGTGTGTGGAGGACAATGCGCTTTATGCTGCCTATCGATTTATGGCTCGCTGCATCATCGGGAAGGAGGAGCCGACGATAATTAATAAGGATGAGTTGTACGCTCTTTGGTGAATGGTAAAAGGAAAACGAGTCCAGTTATATCCCCTACTGATTAGGAGCATTAATAACGTGCAAAAGATCGGCGATGAGCGACCCGTTCCCATGACTCATGGCGCCTTTATAACGAGACTAGCAGATGTTTGTGGATATGAGCCTAGTGAGGATGACGTGCGGCATATCTTTAAGCCGCTAGAGTTTGATTAGAGGATAGTTCGAGTTCTGGGGAAGCCGAGGGGTGAGAGACGAGCAGTGACGACGCTGGGACCACATATTGAGGATTCGGACGACTCGGAGGGAGACGAGCGGAATGAGCAAGCGGATGATAATGTCGGGTATAATATGGATGTGAGTCAAGAGGTGACTCAGGTTGTAGATGGAGGTGCTTCCACGTATCGAGCTTCTACCTTTCATACAGAGCCAGTTATGGAGCCCCGTGCGGAGCAATCGTACGGAGGGGCAGGAGGGTCATCTTCTACAGTGCCGCCTTATTTCACCGCTTTCTTTGGAGAATTCTGCGCTTTTCAGGATAATGTTTATGATAGAATCTCTGGTATAGATTACGAGGCCCACCAAGCGAGAGAGGATGCGCGCCTTGTTTTTGAGCAGGCTCGTTTGGGTCATGAGGAAGCTCGTTTGGGGCATCAGGAGGCACGTAGGGCTAGAGAGGCCGGCGAGGAAAGTAGATTTAGTTCTTAATCTTTCAGTTTTTAAATTGTGTTTATTTCATGTTTGGATATTGGATTGTTGAATTCAAGTTATTATGCAATTAGGTTCGTACTATTCAACTCCGTTCTTAAGATTCATGATAGTAATTGTTTTAGGTTATTAGATTTTACTTATGCTTTATAGATCCGTTGTT
>BMAC01001428.1:174598-184785 GCA_014905375.1 Phtheirospermum japonicum
GCTACTTATGCTATTCCGTTGCGTTTATGATAATTGATTATCGCTGCGTTTTAAATCTAGATTCAATTGCCATTAGATAAGTTCTTAGTTCTTAATCTTAAATAATTAGAATTAGTTTAATTTATGGTTTCAAACTCTAGTTGCTAATTTAGTTTAAGATAATTACTTTAATTAGTTTTAAATTTAATATTGATTTAATCCCTAGTTTATAATTAAATCAAAACCCTAAAAAAAAACCCCAATTTGTATGAATTATATGTTTAATTGCGATTGAGAAAAACATCTAAGAGACCGAACAGTTGTCCTCGAGAGAATCGACTTGAGTCAACTTACCACCCTACAAGTTCCTCGTACTCTTGCGAGTAAGCTTGAATGTTTTAAATTAAAAATATATATTTGGGGTGCACAAAAACTTGAATCACCCACATAATACGCGGTCAATTAGAAAACACAATACTCATCAACAATCTCAAACTACTGTCTCACAACCAACAACTTTTTCCAGACATACTATTCTTTTACAAAACTGGAATGACAAACTTAACAACAGTATTCAGAACTTCGTACCTCAACACACCACGACTAATTCTACTTCCGCAACCTTTTTCTTACAATACTGCCAATTCAAAATTACAAAATGCAATAAATTCCTCCTTCAGATTTACATGCTTAAAACACACTGCAAAAGATCATATATTCTTCATTTTTTAAAAAAATCAAGCTGCGCTTATCAATTACCCCATATAGCAAACTGCCCAATCACAACCAAAAGTTCATGGAAAAGACATATTTCATTTTTATGCAATCGTCATCAATAATAAAAAATACGACACTACATTATTGTCTAAAACACGTCTAAATCACGGACTACCCAGTTTACTGTAAAACACAAAGCTCACTAACAGAATCAAGCTACTAAGTCAAGAAATATATTATTTTATCCAGATAGTCAATTATCTTTCTAACAACATGGATGAACAAAATACACAGATAAGTTCATATATTTCATTTTCATAAATCAAAAGACTATGAATACTGCTAATTCCACAAATTTCGCAATGATAATACCAAAATTAATTGGAAACTACCTCACATGTCATTGCAAATTAGCCAAGTATGAGTTTTCAAAAAAAAAAAAAAAAAAAAAACTACTCAGAGCAAAATCAATTGCGTTTTGAAAAAAATACCAAATCTTACTTGTTTGGGGTCTTCTTTTTCATCCTCCTTGATATACTTTATGAATAATTTATAGTCATTTGGACCAACTACTTCTGGAAGAGATTTTAGTAGATTCCCCTGGTCCCCCTCCTAATTTCAACTCCGTATCGGGATTTAATTTTGGGATACATGGAAACTAAGCGTCTGATTATCGCCAATAATTCATAGAATCCAAACTTATTTCAGGAATCGATCCCAATATTATAGGGTATCGCTTACGTTTCGGGGAAATTTTTTGACTGATTAGGCTGAATCTCGACTACAAATCAATGGGTTTCTGCGTTAATTTGTCAATTTCAAACTGAATTGGCGACGCGGTTTGATCTTTTTGGATTCGGATTGGCTTGTCAAACCTTAACGGGATTTTAGGGCAAATAAAAGACACATGAATTAATGGGATAGGGAGAGAGAGATTTTAATGAGAGAGAGAAAAATAGCACGCACATCATGGACAAAGGTTTCTAAGGGTAATGTTGTCTGATCTTAGAATAGTTATATTATTTCGGAAGTTTACAATGTAATGGAGTATTAGGGAAGTAAAATATATATTTGGGAGTAGTTGGGAGTCTTCCCTAGGTTTTAAAAGATTCTAATGGAATTTGTTGAATGTTATTAATATATAATTAATACATTTATATGACTATAAAAACTTTCTGATAAAAGAATGTAAATATTAAAACAAATGAGTGTTTGCAGACTTTACAAACAAGTGATTTTCAACTTCTAGAGAGAAGAAATGTCTTTACTTTACTCATATTATATTTCTAAAAGTTGAGATTATTTTTGCTCTCAATTTTGTTCATCTATTATAAGTTGACAAACGTTTTTTTTTTCCTTTCGAGAGTAAGAACTCCTCAAAATAGATTGTATTATGACATGTTTACCAAATAACTGTTAAAATAACAATAAAAATTCATTTCATAAATAAATATTAGGGAACAGATATTGGCACCGAACTCTTTATGATTTCACTCCATATTTTCAGTTTCAGTGTGTTTATATATTTTTTTTGAATACTGTGTTAATGTTCGAACGAAATTCTCGAACACATTAAAAATTAACACATGTACAAAAAATAAATTGAACATTAAACATGTGTTCGAAAACCTCACACGAACATTAACACAATGTTCAAAAATTTCATGAAAGAATTGCTGACCTCGATTCACAGTTTAAACCAATATAAAACGTGTGGTATAAAAAGTGTAAAATAAACAGCGGCGGAAAACATAAAACAAAAGTATAGAACTTTTAACTATAAAAATACTTTATTCTTATAGTCGAGCCAACAGGGCAAAGATTTTTACTATTCAAAATTGTGTTTTAATGATTACAAAGGTAGTAATCCACTAAGTATAGATAAGTAAAAACCTCCTAAAGAGTACATATGATTAAATTAGTATAACTGTTCTAAAAACCAAGATTTACAATCACAAGATTGAATTTTAACAAAAACTGTAAATAAAATGGAAGAAAACAATTCCAGGTAGGATGCTATTGTAGATGCTAAAAGCATTTGCAATCGCAACCACCAAATACAAAAATCTGCAGCAAAAATAAAATGTGTTCTCAAACGTTTTAGCTTCGATTAATCTCTCCAAGTGCGTGAATCGTTTGTGTACAATGCCTAAACTTTATATAAGCACGTTTTACTTATATATATATATACACACACACATACAAAAAACCCAAAAAAAGTGAATATGATTAGTAAGACAATAAGATCAAAACTCGAGAGTTCTAATGATATTTACTAGCCTAAACTTCGAAATCTACTCTAAAGAAATATATATACATAAGATATTATGGACAAATATTAATATAAGGAAACAAGATAAAATCTTAAACTCCTAAATAATATCTACTACAGTATATGAGTTTTATATAAGATAAAGATAATTACAATCTAATCTAAAACTAGATATTATACATGATAAATACCAAGTTTCTCATAAAAAGTTAATTCTTGGTAAGAAAGTCAAAATATTAAATAAGACAAAATAAATTATTAAGATTAAATCACTATTTATAAAATACGTGACTCAACAATTCCCCCGCGTTTGTCTTTATTGGTCAAAACTCATATGATTAAAATACCAAGTATGAAGCTTGTATAATCTCGGTTCGGCAGAGGACCTTAGTATTGCTGCTTTTTAGATCACGACCTGCTTGTTGCAGCTCTTTTTTACATTTAGCCAACTTGTGGCTCTTAGCATTTTTTATCGCTTTGTTCTGTTCCTTCTACTATTGGCGTGGGGGAGGATACTCTTTCCTCTACGAGGGTTTCTCCCACAAGGGTGGGTTTACCTCGAGAGGTTTTAATGAGGCCTGAACATATGTCTTTAGTCAAGGAATGGATGTCGTGGTCTGTGTTTGTATCTCCTTTTTAATAAAAACTCGCACTTTAATAAATAAAAAAACTTGTATAATCATCAAAAATTACTTTTCCTAAAATGCTGCAATTAAACATAAGACGATTAATAGGAATGTTATGATATTCGGGATAATATTTGCAAAAGCAAACGAAAAAAAGCCTTAATAAATTATGAAAAAAAGGTCATAGTCATTCCATAGAAAAATAGATTAAAAAATAAGGACCATTAAACATAGTTTATCAATATATATATATATATATATATATATATATATATATATATATATATATATATATAACATCTCTTATGGGAAGAGATCATCAAACTCCCAAGTAGGATCAATTCATTTCATCACAACAGCAGATTCAAAGTCAAACTCCATTCCATCATCATCTTCATAATGAAGGCCAGTAGGCATAGTAGAGTTCAAAGATAGACCAGCTCCTCCTCAATACGACGTAAGATAAGCAGTACAATCTGGAATGGCATCTGCAGCAGCATCCGCAGACCGATCAGCTCCCCTGGATTTAGGATTTCCCCTAAACGAGGCATAGTCTCCTTAGTTGGAGAAGCCAAACCAAAACCTGTAGCAACATAATCTTCAACTACATCTCCCACTTTTTGGCCAGAAAGAACAAAATCGGAAAGCAGGTCGAGGAGCTGGGTTCGGAGTGTAGTAAAACGGGCAATAGTAGCATTGGCATACTGCAGTGTCCAGTAAAAGTGAACATGGCACTGGATCATCCTGGGGAAGACTCTGCAAAAACACGAATGCCAGCAGAGATGCGGTCGACATATGTGGCAGCATCCAAAGTAGTATATGGGGTGGCATTTGGGACTGCATCAGGAATAGGAGAAAAAATTGGAGCAGGATCAAAAGCAGCTGGAGTATCTCGATCAGAAGAGCTATCCTCATCATCAGGCTGTACCACCGAAATATTGACAAGTCGATTCTTAGCATTAAGGAGTAGCGGGGTGACTAAAAAGACATTCGATCTTTCGAATGGTAGAACTTGAGGAACCATACCATGAGACACGAGCAATCTGAAGATCAAAATCGGGAATGACAACGTCCACTTCTTCGAGGAGGATGTGGAAAATAATGTGATGAAATCGAAGGCATGTGTGCCAAAACTGAACAACGTTCAAGTTCTGAGTTGGTAGAGGATGCGGTCATGAAGTTCGGTGACTCTGGAGTTGTTGTTCGTAGGTGTCTAGTTGCTGCAACACACTTTGTGCAAACACACGTAAAAGGAAGTCATCCGAGAAGATATAAATTGGGTCTACCACTCGGTAGAGAGATCACTCATCAAAAACTTGATCATCTGAGAAAAGTCAGCTTCCACGGGGTCTTTATCCACATCTAGAGTCCCAAACAAGGCATTAATCACCTTTGGAGTGAAAGAAAAGATTTCTCCATGCACATACACATGGCAATATCTTAGGGAAGTAGGATCACACACCTTTGAACTAAGATTTGAGTTGAAATCATGCACCACAACTTTCTCAAATGGTGCAACGTCATCAATGGTGAGCATAAGCTACCGGATCTCAAAAAATCTATCCAGATTATAAGTCCAAAATGTCAGCCCATGATGATTCTTCTCTTTAATTAGAGATCGGCCAATAAACATCTTATATCTATCTTAAACAGTTACAGTATAGAAAGTGTTAGTAAAACCACTATCTAAATCGTAATCTGCACAGGATGCAAGTGCAGATATGACTGCATCATCAGTAGCATCAGGGATCGCATTAATGACATCATTCGCAAAGTCATCACTAAAGATAAGATTGATCATATCTGCATAACCAACATATTTGTCAATGAACTCATCTGTGGGCGTGCGCAAGCTCGAATTGTACCCAATCGAAAGACTATCTTTGCTTGAGTTATCGGGGATTGACTTGGTCTGGGATGCAAAGGGATAAAATTAATGTCGTTTCCCTTTCAAAGACATCAAGGAGCACGGAAAACTGGTTCAAGATCATCGTCGAGAGAATTGGACACAGGAACGAAGGAGGAATGAGTATGCCTACCCAAAATTCGTGAGGCCTCAGAATCAGAAGGCCACCATAGGCATAGGAGACTCACGCCCACCAACAGCAGCAGTTGATGAGTCAGTGCTGGTAGGAATGCTGGCAACATCGGCAACCACATCCACAATTACATCTACGACTAAATCCCCCCATTTTCTTCGAAGCCTTATCATATTTCTTCGAGATTTTCTTCTTTTGCTTATTCTGGGTCTTCTGCTTCTTAGATCTCAATCCACTCTTCTTAAACATGTTGGACATATAGTCTAGATCCTAAAAAATATACCAGGCCCATAGCCATAGAGACGTTTGGACTTGTGTGATGACATCGTGTAGTTTGGTTTGAGCGTCATGGATGAGATCAAAGTTGGGTGGATTCTCAACACCTATTTTGCTTCCTTGATCACTTGAGAAGGAGCGAAGGAGTGAGGGGGCTGGAGACTCAGACGGAGTGGTAAGATTCTCTTCAGTGGGAAGAATAGGTTGTGTAATACATGGTGGAGTGGGTGCTGGAGAATCATGCAGCAATGTTCTGGGTTTAGATACAACCCTAAATACTATAGAATCTAACGACGCATCGGGTACCGCATCGGTTTGAGTAGAGACTGAGCCAGCCATGGAAGTCTATAGCTGAGGCAGTGAAAGTTCAGGATCGGTAGTGTAGCTTGGAGCAGTTTTGTCCGATGAGAATAAAGAAGATGAACCGCTGCTTAAACTTGCAAAAAGTGATTTGACACTAAAAAGGACCTTCTCCATACTTGCAAGTATTTAATAAACTCAAGGGTCAAACTCAAGCAAAACGTGAGTGAGAGAGAGAGAGAGAGAAGAAAACACAATTAATAAAAAGCAATTTGAATTCAAGAGTGCGCGCGCGAGTGGATGAAGTGAAGACCACACACACACACGCACGCACACACATATATTTGGTATATATTCCTTGTATATTTTTCTAGGTTTAACCTTATGGTATATATTCCTTGTATAAGGTTAAACTTAGAAACATATACAAAAAATAAATATCAACCTATAAAAGGAAAAATCTAGGCAGATCCCTCAAATGTAGGAACCATGAATAAATTAAGAAAGATAGCAAACATCGAACCCATATTACCATAAATCATGAAAGTCCTACATCCTGACAAGATCTTACCTTCCAAACCAGCGCACTCGTGTATAACACCGCAAAGAATTTTAGTATCACCAAATATTTCAAAAGAAGGAGAAATTTGTATTCTCATAATGTGTGTACGAACCAAGAACCAATAAGAAGCCAACTCATACCAAGTGATGTATGTCTTAAGAGTTTTATGACTAAAATATGTAAAAAAAAATTCACATAAAAAGAAATATAAAACATAAAAACCCAACTGCTGAAGATGTGGTCTCGAATATGAATAGCATCTAGGATGGCATCCGTCCGCAAGGTTAATGGATTGTATATTCTTAATCCAAAAAATGAATTAGCATTCTAAGGTTCTACGCGGATTTGGTATTTTGTGTCTGAGAGTAAATAATACCACCTCTTTGTCGAGTAACAAAATATAACATCACATTTGACGCATTGATCATTTATTTGTACGTGTGATCTTCTTTATTGGATTGCATTATTCATTAAATAAGCATAATAAATTTTCACCCTTTTTAAGATGTCTTAGGACTTCCTGCATTAGACAAGATATCATTTTTGCACTTTCTGAATAAATGTACATTTCTGCTTCACCTAGCGCATTCCAAAAAATCATCTATAACAGTTGAGACGCTTTGCAAGGTATGTCTAAGAACTTAAAAAGGAAAAATAACTTAAAATCCTAGGCATAAACAACTTTTTTCAAAAAAATAATAATAATAATTTAACAAAAATTTAGCAAAATTTTGTAAGGTTTGATAACTTCTTTAGGCCAACCTACCACTAAATACATAAAACACGTGAGATACTTTATTTCAATCGCAAAAGAATACAAACAAGAAGTTCTCAAAATTCATATGATGTGCTAATTAGATTATGGTGACTCTCAAGTTGTATATTTTAAAAGTTTATCACACCCATTATCAAATTATTCGAGAGTGTCCGATTTTTCATCAAAAAGCACAATACATGTGAGTTGTATACAGTTAACTACAAAAGAATAAGGTACTTCATACCACCTAGACTTCTACACTCAATAGAATTGAAAGAATTCATATGCGCTAAAGTAAGACAGTGTGAGACGAAAACATCATTCTTCTCAAGATGAGGTTTACATGTTAGTTTACCTTTTTGACAAGGAACACAACCATTAAAAAAAATCAGTGTTTGGTTTGGGTAAACCATTAGCAGCTTCATTTTTTTAATAAGTTGGGTCAAGTGGTTGAAAAGTAGAAAATGAATATCAAATAACTTGAGAGGTCTAGGGTTCGAACCCTTGTCAACACCCTTATAAAGGGTTAGTGATACCACTTGAGCTACAAGCTCGTGGTACCATTAGCAGCTTCATACTTAACCAATTTTTTAATCAAAGTCAAATTCACATAGTCAAACTTTTGGTACCAAAATCAAGAACATCAATATTAGCATCATAACAAGTTTGGATACTATTAAATCGGTAAAAATTATTAGTCGTTCTTAAACCTGCAAGAATACAAGTGTTAGAACAATCAAAGACTTCAGAAAAGTTTTATTTCAAACTTCATATACAAACCATCAACACAAGGTTAACTTATACTAAGGAGATTAACCACAAGCCCTTCAACATAAAGAACATTAAGGAATCTGGGTAACCCATAAACATCAAGAGTATTGTTGCCAATAATCATACCATAAAAATCATTACCAAGAGATACCTGACTTTTGTTCGACAACTCATAATCGATCGAAAATTCCAAAATACCCAACAAATGTTGGGAAAAACCATTGCCAAATAGCTAAAAACTTGGAGATTTAGACCTTAGGGAGGCTGAATGTGATTGGAAATGCGACCAAAGGTTGATGGCATCTCTGGTGACATTTGCTTTTCAAAGAAATTTTGACACAATCAAAATTCAGTTTTTGATTAAAGGATCTAGACAATTCAGTACCGTTTGAAGGAATAATCTATAAATTTGAGAGATCTGGATTGGGTGTGACTGGTAAAGTGATTGTAGATGTAACAACATTCCCAATCACATCCTGACCAACATCAAATGGAGTGAAAGTTTTGTTGGGATTTGATGGTGCCGTCGCGCAGCGGAAAATAAAAATTTTAAATAAAAGGAATTTGAATCGAATTCAATTGACGACGGCCCATTTTTAATTTCAATTAATTCAAACAATGTTTTAATTACTTTACAAATGAAACAATTCGATTTTCGTAAAATCGAATAAGCATGATAGGTTTCTATTTAATATATATAAACATATATATAATAATTATATATATATTAACATATTAATCATATATATAATTATATATATACACACATATTAACAAAATATATGACTGTGAATATATAAGTTTGTAAAAGAGGATCGACGCTTAGTGAAATCAAGTGCCGACTCTGATGTCAGTTGAAAAAATTGCAAACCTCGATTCACAGTTTTTAACCAATATAAAACGTGTGTTCTAAAGAGTGTAAAATAAATAGTAGGGGAAAATAAAAGATAAATGTATAAAACTTTTGACAAAAAAGAAATTTATTCTTATAGTTGAGCTAACAGGACAAAAATCTTTACTATTCAAACTTGCGTTTCAATGATTACAAAGGTCGTAATCCACTAAATAAAGATAAATTATAAACTCCTAAAGAGTACATATGATATAAATCTGTACAACTCTTTCAAAACTAAGATTCACAATTACAAGACTGGATTTTAACGAAATCTATAAACACAATGAAAGAAAATAATTCCAACTACGAGATGGTATTGTGGATGACGAAGCATTCGCAGTCGGATCCACTAAATATGAAAAGTTTGCAGCAAGAATAAAATGTGGCTCTCAAATGTTTTAGCTGCGATTAATCTCTCCAAGCGCGTGAATCATTTGTGAGCGGTCTTCAACTTTTTATAAGCACACATTGCTTGTATAAGAGGCCTACAAAATAAGAAATATATATATATATATATATATATATTATATATATATATATATATACACACACAACTTTGTTAATATGTGTGTATATATATAATTATATATATGATTAATATGTTAATATATATATAATTATTATATATATGTTTATATATATTAAATAGGAACCTATCATGCTTATTCGATTTTACGAAAATCGAATTGTTTCATTTGTAAAGTAATTAAAACATTGTTTGAATTAATTGAAATTAAAAATGGGCCGTCGTCAATTGAATTCGATTCAAATTCCTTTTATTTAAAATTTTTATTTTCGCTGCGCGACGGCACCATCAAATCCCAACAAAACTTTCACTCCATTTGATGTTGGTCAGGATGTGATTGGGAATGTTGTTACATCTACAATCACTTTACCAGTCACACCCAATCCAGATCTCTCAAATTTATAGATTATTCCTTCAAACGGTACTGAATTGTCTAGATCCTTTAATCAAAAACTGAATTTTGATTG
>BMAC01001429.1:2897-40321 GCA_014905375.1 Phtheirospermum japonicum
AAAAAAAAAGAAAAACGTACTAAAAAGCTAATAAAAATAAGGACAAATCTACTCTAATCATGGCCTCCTCCCTCAAAGTTTTTAACTGGCTATTGGCTATATTTAGCTCTTCTTCTCGAGTTGCCAGCTGACGACGAGCTTCATCCAGCTCTCCTTGAGTTAAGGACAACTGTTCTGTTTGTTTCTCTGCTTGAGCTGTCAGCTCGTCGCACGTTTTCTGTAGCTCACCCTTGGAGGTCGCTACCAATAGGTGGATAGACCATGAGGTCATCAGAGGTTCCAGTTATGCCATGATAAGTAACAAGAAGGTGTTGTAAGTCAGATGTGTTATATTAAGATGTACTGTATAGTCTGGGATACGAAGTTACCTGGGTCGCCATATGTATTTTAAGAAAAGATTTGATCTTTTCGGCACTGTCACACTGAGCAAGACCTTTTTCCAGGTCTAGGGGACTCAAAGCCGATGCCTTCAGAAGGTGGCGACGCTTGGGGACTGGAGGTGTCTGTTGTGAGGGAGTTCGCTCGCTAGATGCTCTTTCTCCTTTTCCCTTATTGAGAACATCTCAAAGTTGCATTCTCTCTTCAGGGTCGACTGGCTCCCCTTACTCATCTCATGCTTCTAAGGCGAGTTCCACCTCTTGGTCAATATCGATAACAGGAGATTGCATCGCTGATGTCACTGCCAGGCTTGAGTCTAGTTGGATGATGGCTCCTCCCTCTGAGCTTGATGATCTGCAGCTAGCAATGATATCCTCTGTGCAAATAAAAGAAATATATTAGTCTACTCTGGTGTCAAGATGAAATTAAAGGAATTTGGGATATTTTAAAAAACCTACCAAAATCAGATCTCGTCATTTTCATAGGTCGCTGGCTAAGACCTACAAAGGAGTAGACTCTCTCCCACTCTGTAAGTCTCATCACATTATAGAGGTATTTTCTCCATTCAGAGAGCAGGTCAAAATACTGTTGGTAAAGGGTTGGTTGTTTTCTGGGAGAGGTTGCTGTATCTTGTTCAGGGATCTAATTTTGCCATTCGGTGAGAAATGGACAGGTTTCAGTATTGTGGATAAAGAAAAATTTACTTCGCCATTCATGTACTTTTGATGATGGGTTCACTAAAAAGTAAAGTTCCTGAAATAATTTCAACCTAGAAATGAGGCCAATATAGTAAAGTCCAAGCTCTTCGAAGATTTTCTATCCAGTACCACTGATCAGCCCACGAGCGTATTCATCCACTTTTGCTGCGAAATTGTGCATGGGCCCTCCGATCTGCTTTTTAAATCCCTGAAATAATTTTAACCTCGATAATTAATAAACTCAATTTATAGCCGGACGTGTTTCACACTTTGTTAAAACACTTGAAGAAGAGATTTTTAGCTTTTGGCTACAAAATAGTTTTCATTATTTTCAAATGCCAACTTCTATTTCTGTTTCCACATATTCTTATAAGAATCTAAAATTGGTGTTTTGGATTTCTGATTTTGCTTATGGTTTGATTTTCATTATAAAAAATTATAAGAGATAAAAACTCATCTTTATTACAAAAAGTACCCCCAAGATTTTAAATATTTAAATTTTGGTTCATTACAAAAGTATCCCTCGAGGTTTAACCCATTTCCAAATTAACCCAAATAACTTTCAAAATTGTAAAAACTACCCTGAAGTTTTATTTTGTCTTACATTTACTCATTCATTAAAGATAATCGAGAACCCCCTTCACATTTATAAAATATTACAGTTATCCCTTAAATCTTGACACTAATCAAACCTTAGGGGTATTTTGTAATTTTAAAATCTAGCGGGTTTTTTATAATTACGTCAAACCTCAAGGGTACCTTTTGTAATTATCTTTTTAATTTATTCAACTTTTAGCTTCTATTTGAAAATTTTCTGTCAAATTTTTTGCAACTACACTAAAATCTCTCTTTTTACAAGAAAGCAAAAGCTTTTGTAAACAATCCAATAAATATTAACCTTAGCAACTTCTCTTATCTCTCTGAGTGGTCGGTTCGACTGCAACCTGCTCAGAGCACTGCTCAATGCTCCAACAGGAGCAGTGGGTCCGTCCAGATTAGCCGTGGGTAACGAAAATTGATTAGTATTAACTTGATGAATAACAGGTTTAAAAGTATTAACTTTGATAATTACAAAAAACCCAGGGTTTTCCATAATTAAAAATATATTTATCTATCATTCAAAATTAAAAATATATCCTTAAAGTGTGAAACCAATGTTCATGGGGGTACTTGTAAGTTCGGTATATAATGGGACTTTTGTGCAATTAGGCTAAAGACCAAGGGTAGTTTTGTAATTAACCCTAAAAATTCAAAATTTAGAAAGTACTAAAAAACGCTTCACAAAATGTAATGGGGAATCGAAGAACATTTCTTAAAAAAAATCTAGTTATTTTCCAAAATTACAAATAGTGTATTTATAATTTTGATAGGTAGTTGGGTTTTCTTGGTAATTAGGCTAAACATTAGGAGCAATATTTTGTAATCACCTCTAATCACTACGACCACAATTAAAATATTTTGTACCTAATCCAAAAAATATAGTTGTAGAACTATGACCGGTGTACCAAAACAATCGTATTCGCTCTCAGACCGCTTAGTAAAACCAGAAAGACCGTCAGTCTGTCTTAAAGTCGGCATCTTGTCTCTTCTTCCGATCAAGATTTTGTGCGGATAAGACTGCAAAGAATACAGAAACAAGTTTATCTTAAATACATCATAAGTTTTATTGTATGCTCACTAAGCTATGGTATAAATGGGGAAAAGAAAGGAAAAAAAAGCGAAAACTAACATGATGACCAACATCCCAAAGTATTATATCTTGTGGAGCATTGAAAACATAATGAAGAGCCACAGTTAGCTCAATTACACCTAGGCTCGAACCCAGATGGCCCCCGGTGTTTTTGAGACAGTGAATATTACATTTAGTCAGATAGACCCCACTATTCTTAAATATGTGTCGACACATATTTCCAGTCAGATTCGATAAACCCAACATAGTACCATATATAATCATAAAACATATATTAACATTTATTTCTATACTTCAAATTTATGCTCATGACAAAATGTAAAAGGCCTCAAACTAACAGATTCTAGAAAAATGACTCTTTTACAAAAAAATAAATAAAATAATAATAATAAAATAAGTTGCATGTAAGTTATGTACACTCAACAAATTGAAAAACAAAGGGAAAATTACCCATGCTTCCGTTTCTGAAACTCGTATTTGTTATTGGCAAAAAACATATTTTAAACGTACAAATTACTAAAATACCATCATATAAACATTTATTTTGTATTTTTATTAGAAATCAAAGAAGAGATGTGTTTAGCTAATTCTATTCCATAAATTCAAAACCGAAATACAGCCTTCATAAAAAGGACATAATGTACACTAAATTATATCTAAACTGTGTGTCAACAAATTATTGAAACTAGTAACTAAGATGACAATAAATATATAAAAATAAGTTGTGCTAAATACCAACAGTAAAAGGCTTGAGATTAGAAAATTATACGGGATAAACTTCACAGAGCACCTTTTGTTATAAGCTTTCTTGTCGGTGTAAAGCTCGGTCTCTTTTCACAACCACCAGTAAAAGGGGATCTTGCACTATAGGATCTCAAAGAAACAGATGGCCTAAAAAGGGGGTTAATAAACACGGTCATAAATAGAAAATCAGATCCCATTAAGAAAATCTAGTTTCACAAACTTAAAAAAGAGCATACCTAAAGATTTACGATACAGAAATTGTCTAAATAACTTGATACATTAATTAAGGAAAAATAAGAAAGGTTAACAAGAAAAAAACCATGTTGCATATTCTACTTATCTCGATTGAAACTTTAAACTGAAAAGGAAAAAGAACTCAACTAATAATGAAAGAAGTAATGAATAGCCAAAGAAATATGCCTAGATATTCACATTAGCCACGAAAGAGTCATTACTGATAAACTACCCATGAATTACTAAAGAAAAATGCCTAAACAATCAGAATAGTAACTAATAAGAATAAAAAATCTTAAAAAATATAGTGAATCTTATAATATTTATCGATTCGTCGATCGAGTGAAATATGAGAATTTGTAGGAACCATAGGGATGCCATTGATAATGATAGAAACTTTGCAAAAATAGGAAAAACCAAAAACAAATAATTACAAAATACAAATCGTGCCCAAAAAAACTGAATCTATAATCAGTATAAGAAAAATCGCAAAAAACAGTTATGTTCATAGACTGCCATACCATTTGTAATTATGAAAAAAACACATGAACTTGAATAAAACCCAACCCAAATGCGATCCTTTCACGCTTCCACTGAAATAACCTCCGTCTTTTCCCTAAAATTGAACTCCGGAAATTAAACAAATCAAATGAAAATAATAATTAGAATCAGATAGTGGTCAATTCTGATAGAAACAATTTTGATTAAAAAACAATCTCAAAAAATAGTTTGGTTTCTAGAATTTTTTGATTTTAGAGTCTCTTTCTGTCTCAATAAATACACAAGAAGGAAACAACTTATTAAATATAGGCGAAATTTGTTTTGTTGGTGCAAACCTATAAATTAGGAACAAATAAAAGGAATCAAGGCGGTCAAACCTATAAATTAATTGCAGAGATTTCAAGTTCTTTATTTGAAATCAAGTTCTCTATTTTATTTTCGCATCCATGTATTAAACGAAAAACTTGAATCAGAGAAAATACTTATATGATAAAAGCATATCATGTTGAAACCTATAAATCAACTGAGAAGAAAACAAATCTCATAGTTAAATGAAATGAATATTATGGATCGGTGAATATTGAATAAATAATCCAACATATGCATTAGATCTGTATACTAATTAACACATGGATGGGAAAATCATAAAAAAAATTATTTAAATTAAATAAAAAGTATATCCAAACAAATCTAAGAACACTAAAACAAATCGATTGACAGGTTTTAATTGGAATTATTTGATGGTTAATCAACTCTGCGATTCTATAAAAAAAAATTGAGAATTTTTTCGAGAAGAACTAAAGAGGATAAGCAACAGTTGGAGAGAGGAAGAAGAAATAACTACAAACCCTAATTTTTATTGAAAAGTTTGAAATGAAGAAAAATGCTATTTTGTACCTTGGTCAAAAATCCAAAAAATGTAGCATTTTAGCACAAAATACCAGGAGTTGGCAACTCAACCTCAGAAGCTACCATATGACGACACATGTCATCCGGAGCAACACCTAGCTGACACATATTGTGTCAACAACATTAACAAATAGGGTGTATCTGATTATGATAGTTGTTGATAAATTATGAAAGTTGTTGAAAAGCGTGAAAGGAAAATATGTAGTTTTTTTATAAATCATAATGTACTACATGTATCAACTGTTTATGAATGTGACCAAACTGACATGAAAATACCCACAAAATGTAGAAAAAAAAAAAGTGTAAAAGCACACCATTGATAAAATTGAGCAAGTTGCAGATGACTAACTACACAAACAACCTCAGAAGGTTTCTAAAGAAAAAATGCAGTGGTAAAACGAAAAGGCAACAAATAAAAGTTGCAAATAGAGGTGAAGCAGTCAGTGAGCCAACTTCAACCCAAAAACCTGAATAATGCACCAGTCTGCACCATGGTGACAATAAGAAAGCACTTAACAATTAATTAACAGAGCACCTTTATAAAAAAAAAGAAGGATACGAATATATATAATACATCAACAAAAGCATCATCGCAAGTAGTAATAGAGCACTACGTATAGACGTGTTGAACCAGTTAAAGATCGATCGGTTAATAATTGGCAGTTAAATTAACCGGTTCAACCCTAATCGTAACCTAACTGGCGGAAAACCGGTTAAGGTTACGGTTAACCGTAGGTTTTTATTTTTTTTAACTTTTTTTAAAATTAAATTTAAAAAATTAAATAAAAATTGAATAATTGAATCTTAAATGGAATTAGAATTAGATAAATAAAATTTGAATAATTGAATTCTTGAAGTAAGAAGTTTTTATTTATTCTGAAAAAAATAAATTAAAAAGGACTTGATTTTAATTCTAATATTTACAAACAACCAAATTAACAAGGTTATGACATTTATTTCATAATAACACAACAAAATCACATTACAAATTAAATTATAAGATTTTTTTGAAGTAAAATGTTTTAAAAAAAAATATTTTTTAAATGACTTGATTTTAATTCTAATATTAAAAATTAGAAATCTAACTTTTAATATTAGAATTAACTTGCCTACGTATCCTCGTAAAAGAATCAAAGTCCAAGTAGTTCGATTTTTTTTTTTGAAAAAAATAAGTTAAAAAAAAAAAGGATTTGATTTTAGTTCTAATATTAGAAATTAAAATTAAATCTTAAATTTTAATATTAGAATTAAATTGCCTACGTATCCTCGAAAATGAAGTCCACGTAGTTCTTATACTTTCCTCACTTACCTACCTACTTACCTATTCGTCGTTGTCGTTGCTTCCCGAAATGGTATCGTAATAGTCGCTCTCATCACCTTCATCCAATTGCATTTCTTGTTCTCATTTTTCGTCTTTCACCCAATAGTTCATCAACATTTGATTTTTAATATTTTTGGGTGTTAGGGTAGACCGATGCTCATCTAACATATAGCCTCCCGTGTTGAAGGTCTATTCAACAGAAACTGTTGAAACAGGAAAGGCGAGAACCCCCTTGGCAATCCAAGAGAGTGTAGGAAAAATACTGGCCACTTTCGTCCAAAACTGCACAAGATCGTTAGTAATACCATCGGGCTTTTTTGGAACCGAACTCGATTCAAAAGCCCCTAAATAACTATCTAATTCCATTGATCGACTAGCACTACCCCTTTGCCATTTTCGCTTAGTATCCTCAATCAACCTCATATTCGGGGCTAGAGTTTGTCGAGGGCCGTTGGATCTTATATTAGAAGTGGTGGGGGAAGGGGAAGGGGAAGGGGAAGGGGAAGGGAAAGGGGACATATTAACATCACTAGAAAATGAGGATTTATTGTAATCATTAAAAATTTGTGCTAAAGATTCGCTTGCTTGGTGAGAAACACTAAGAGAGCTGGGAATTTCAATATTTGAAGCTTGTAAAAAAGGTTCTAATACATCGTAATAAACTTTAAGTAAGTTTTGTAAACCCTCTACCCGATAATTCGGGTCTAAAATCTCTGCAATCAAAAAAATATTGGGAATGTACAGAAAATATTTGAGCGACCCGTAGCCTCTATTATTTTTAGAACCGAAGGCGTAATGAGTCGTGAAATAATTACATCGCGCCCAAGATTCGCCATTGATCGTCATTCTTGTGAAATGCAATCGGAAGATGGGATTGTAATTCCCTCGGTTTCGATTGAGGTGGTGGCATATCACCTGCCACTCCCTCCTCATCTTCATCCAAATTGACGGCGGCCGGCGGTTCGGATTCGTCGGAGCTAGGTAACTCCTTTTCAAAATTGGTTTGATTTTGCGAACCGAAGTTGAATTTATTATATAGGTTTTCAACTTATTCCGCCGTCATCTCATCGGAAACATAATCTCCGGTAACGGCCAAAGATTCTCGTCGAGATCCTCGACCTCGACCTCGATGAGAAGAGGTTGGAGTATTGATATTGAAATTACAAGAAGAGCTTGTCATAGTAATAATATAAAAGAGAATTAAGTAAAACGAGATTAAGAAGAATAAGAATATTATTGATATTATTTCTTGCACAAATTAGAAACTTGACTTTAAGCTTGAAAATATAAGAGAAGAAGAAAAATAGTAGAGATGAATTGGTGTGAGGACTAGTATTGGAGAGTGGGGTATTTATAGGTGTCAAAATCTATTAAAAAGAAAAATTGAAAAAGTACTCGTTAACCGGTTCGGTTAACCGGTTAACCGCCAATGGATACTTTTTGGTTTGAATATCAGCCGTTGATCTTCAACGGCTCTCAACCACGGCGGTTAAACCGTCAATTTTTTTTTTTAAAATGCCAATTAACCGATGGTTACGGTTAGCCGGTTAACCGGCGGTTACGGTTAGCCGGTCATGTTAACCATAACCTAACCACTAGCGACCGGTTGTCAGTTACGATTTTAATCATGACCGACGATCAACGATTAATCGTAACCGGTCAACCGGTTAATAATTGGCAATTAATCGGTTAACCTTAACCGGTTCAACATGTTTAATTATGTGGACGAAATGAAAGCACTAAAGCAATGAATAACAGTAACGAATCTAAGAACATGAATATAAGAAAATATCATGAAGCAATTGTAATCATAGAAATCTATAAACGTGAAATTAAGCATAAATCAAATTACATAAATAAACTAGATGAATCCAAAATATCCAAAGTGTTAAGCATAAAGTAAATTGAGAACAATTTATCTAATCTAGGAAATTAACTACGAAAGCAATTAGGAGTTTAGAAGACTTATTGAAACTAGTAAAAGCGATAAAAATCTCCAGTGAGTCCGGAGTTGGAACAGAGATCTTGATTTGAAGTGAATCTTGAACGTAAGGGACTTGAATCTTCAATCTCGATCTCTATCTTCGTAATGGAGTATATAAATGCGTTATTTCAGTGCTCTCTAACACTAGGTAGTCGTGTCTCTCCTTAAATTCCGAAATATGAAGGGCATTTATAGATATAGCATGCCTTGGCGCACAAGAAAACCTAAAAATGCATTTTGGGGTAGTCACGTCGACTTTGCGTCGACCGACGCTGCCTGTGCGCTCGGCGTCAACTGACGCGGTCATGGATCGACGCAACAGCAAGTTACGTCGACTTGGGCATCGACAGACGCACCCTTGGATCGACGCTTCAGAGAGTTACGTCGGCTTAGCGTCGACATAGTATCGACTGTCGTAGGTCAGGTTCGTGTCGACGTAGCATCGACGCTCACGTCGATCGACTCTACTGAGAGTATGTCTCATTTTCTCATTCTTTCTGCTACTCGTTCACCGGAAAGCTCGTTCCCTACTCTTGAACATCGAACTTCATCTATGTACGTGCTGAACTCTTGCGGTTACTTAGCTGTAAGGTGAAAAATAACGAATAATCACCTATTCTCATCAATTACGATCAAAATACGGTAAAATAAGATGGAAGTATAAAAATACAGAATTAAGCTTAAATCATCCAACTTATACCAAAAATAAATAGAAAAAAGAACTAAAATACTAATAAAAATAAGGACAAATCTGCGCTAATAAACTATTTCACGCTTAATTGGTTTGTTCGTCCTCGAACAGACGTTGATTCAAAGTATTACGAGAAAGGAAATCAGCTCAAACAATGAGTCGTGCAATTGCTATGTAGATAATTTTTAAAATATAGATACATGTAGCGCAACTTCAAACATCCACCCTTATTACATTATCGCTTCAAAATCAAATTCATGCATCCTCTCAAAAGGGAAATAAATATGTGGGTGTACGCTCAAAATCACTCAAGCATTGCTGCATGGGACGTGTATACGCTCAAATCACACAAATACAAGCACAATAAATAAGCACGGAAAATCAATCTATTTTCAATCTCAAATTAAGTGTGTTGTCAAAACTAAGAATCGGAAAAGGTCTTTTTGGGTTGTAATGTAAGGCTCTTTGGACGGGTATGGAATATATAAGTCGTGTGGCTAACTCACGATCTAACATGATGAATAACTCACCAAACCTATTCTAATCACGAAGCAATGTGCTTCACCTCGCTCAAAATAAAACCTCACTAAACACTCATAATGTAACCTTTATAATTAGGCTATTTCTCAACTCGTAACTCTAAACCGACTTTCGCTCGAACCACTTAAACAATATAGAAGCTCATAATACGCTTCTTCTTGTTTACAACACAACTCTTGCCTCTTAAACATTAGGCTTCAAGAAAATAAACAATAAAACAAGCCTTTAATTAAGCGCGTAGGCAATTACATAACACGATTCACCAAGATTCACCATCCTTGTTTATTATTTTTTATATTTCCCCTTCATTATAATTTTTTATGGGGTATATTTTTTTTTCTTTTTTCTTTTTTTTCTTGTTCGGATGGTGGTCCCAAATTACAAAAATTCATAAACATCCTAAATTCCTAATAAAATCTCCAAAACACTAATAACCAATAAAAATACTAACTCCTACCCCACGCTTTTAATGGGTTAGTAGGGGTCTACTAAGGCTATAGGCATGGATTATTTGGCTATGATTGGCTCATTCGGAATTCATAGTGACAAAAATTTATGGATATGGCCGGAAATATGGTTTTTTCTGTGCCTTAACCATATGCAATGATATCAAATCAAAACTCATTCAAGTACATGCAATGATGATATCACTCATGCTACTCACTGGATTTTTGCATGAAAAAGTTTGAATTGACGTTGCTTTAAAGGTTTTGCGAAACCCATTACGTCCAAGTACCATTTTACAATATATAAACAATAATTTCGAAAATTTATGCACTTATACACGCTCAAAGACAAGAACATCAAATCAAACATAGTTAACTTTGACAGGCAAGCAATACAAACACAATTTAGCGCAGAAATAGCAATTAATCACGTTTAAGTATTTAATTAGTATAGGCCAAATATTAAAAATTACACAATTAAGCAATAAAATTCACACTCGACCACCCCCCTCTCTAAAAATCACAGTAATCTCCTGATTGCCACAAATACATCCAAAAAGTCAAAAGAGGAAGGAAAAGGAAACATCCCTGAAAATATCGAAGGTCGAGCCGCTACTCGTCGATTTGTGCAATTGGCCATCGCTTCAAAGTACATGATATGAGATGTCCTAAGAAAAACGAAACAAACAAAGCAAAGAAAATAACAATATTTTTGGATTTTTGTTATTATTATTATTATTATTATTATTATTTTATAATTTAAAAATAACGATACAAGGATTTTAGAACTTGCGGGAACCATCATCCTCGGGATTTTCATCGACGTCCATGCTGGGCTGGGGAAATGCTGCCTCAAACCGCTCCTCGAGTGGTGAAATACAAGCTCGCATATTCCTCAAGCTACGTCGGTTTTGCTCATGGTTTGTGTCTATCTTGTCGTCGATGGTTTAGAGCTGGTCGAACATCTTCAACTGAAATACTCGGTTGTCCTCGAAAAATTGGCCCCAATCGGGACTCGGGCCCGAATTGGTACGTGGGGCCGGCTCCATAGTCGCATCGCCATCCTCGTCGTTCGGTCGAGACGAGGAACCTCCATGAGTAGTGGACCTCACTCGGGGTGCAGGGGCACGTATCAAAGAAAGAGATGATGTCCCGAGTGGTCGAAGTCCGTTTTCGGCCGGATCGAACCCGAAGTGACAGTCTAGGCCGGTGATGTATGGTGCGAAAGAGAGTAAGGGCGGTTTGTTGCCCGGCGTACCCTTCGTAATATTGTAAAGTCCACTCAAAATCAACGGGTAAAGCCGGGGTTGTCGACCGTCTATAAGACATTGAAGAACAAAAAGCTCGGTCTTGGTCGCGTATGTGGCCTCGTTCTTGCATAAGATGATATGGGCGAGGATTTTGTAGGCTACAGATAGGGCGTCATCTTGAATTTTTGAGAATGGAAATTGCTTGCATTCGCCCGTGTTTGCCCCGGTTATCTTCCCCCCAAAATGTCTAAATTGAAGTCTTGAACGCCTACTGGGTGGTCCCCTTCGGTCGAGAAACCAAAAATATTTCAAAAAATCTCCTCGTCCACATAGATTTCGTTTCCTCCCAAACGACAAGTAAACGTCTCGTCTTTGCGGATTGTCAACGTAGCGAAAAACTTGAGCATAAGCTCGCTAAATCCGGGAAGGTGCATGCAGGAGAAATATCCACAACCGAGGCCATTGACGTAACGAGAAAGGTCATCATGGTGCTCTGAACCAGGAGGCTTGCTCCTAAATTCCATCAACGTTTAAAGTCCGATGGGACGCGAACCCCCATTATTGAATAGTCTCAAAAATGTTCCCTTCCTTTTTGTCGTAAATTAGGAACGACGCTCCGTATTTCCCTGAAATATCCTTAAGTTTTCCCGCCCGAGACATTGTCAATGAATGCGAAGTTGAACGGGAATGAAAAGTCTTGAAAATAAAACTCTTTTGTTCTTTGGGGAATTTTGTCGAACACTTGGCGTGCGTGTTCAACCAACTATGAACTCGAATAAATTTTCAACCAAAGCCTCCCAAAACACAACCAACAACAATCAATATTAATCCCAAGATAGATATAGTGAAGTACCTCGACAATCATTGCTTGAAACTAGCCCGTTCCCGGAAAATTGCTCCAAACCCACTTATCTAGTTTTTGAGAAACTAGCTTGAACGTAAGATGGTGGGTGGATTTTCTGGGTAATGTGGTTAATCATTAGGTGTTGAGTGTTGGAGTGCAAGAGATTTTTGAAGAAATAAAGAATTATGGAAGAGGGCAAGAAAATTGAAATTTGAAGTTGAGAAGAAGAGGAAAAGTGAGAAGAGGAGGGTTTTGGGCGAATTTAAGCTGATTCTGGACCCTTCTCTGCGGGTCACTTAAAACGGGTCGGGTTGGCAGGCCAAGACCATGTTTTTAAACGCTTCTGGGTTCGGGTTCCGCATCGACGCTGCGTCGACTGACGCGAGCCAGATCGACATTACAGAGAACATTCTTCGGCAGTTGTGTCGACTCCGCGTCGACCGACGCGAGCAGTCTCGGCGTCGACGCGGGCGGAATTGCTGCGTCGATTTTTATTTGCTTTATTGATCAATTCTCCTTGTTCGAGTCTTTCCATCTGTTCTAAAACAATAAAAACGAAAATAAAGCATGAAATAAAAATACAAAAGGATACAGAAAGCTCGGGTTGCCTCCCAAGAAGCGAAAATTTTAACGTCGCTTGCTCGACGCTATATGCTTGATAAATCTCTTGCTCGTGGTGGGACCACGAACTCTCTCTTGCTACTATTTCGACTCTTCATATAGTTCTCGTAATAAGGCTTAAGTCGATGCTTGTGCACTTGGAAATTCGTCTTGTTACGCTCATCGTATAGAGTGGCTACTCCATATTCATCCAATTCTTTTACTAAAATGGTCCACTCCATTCGGCCTCGAGATTGGTTGGATCAAAATTACGGTTATGGTTATACAACACTAATTGACCAACCTCATACTACGAGTTTATAACTTCCTTGGTATGAACCTCTTTCGATTTCCTCTTCTTCCTCATCCAATCATTGTCATATGCCTCGCTCTTGTTCGTTGAAAGTTTAAAATTTTTGTAAGGGTCAAGGGAAATATACTTTGAATGATTTGTTGGTGGCTCCAACTCTACCTTTTTCTCGAATTTAGGTGCCTTATCCTTCACATCCAATTCATTTTGAAATTCTTCATTAATATCATTTATGTCAATACCCAGTAACTCGATCAAGTCTTCCCCACTCAAACGCTTCTCGTCGTCAAACTCATTGTAATCCTCACTTAAGTCAACTTCTAGTGTATCCCCCTCCTTCCTTAGAAATCCGACATCATCCCCGTCGCCTAATTCGTCCACAACCACGATTCCTTTTAGCTCGTGGATGCATGAAGCAACGGGATCAAAGAATGAACAATCATCTAGCATGGCAGGGGTAGGAGTGTTTTGAATATCTTTCAGAGAAAACATCACTGGTTCTCCCAAAACGGTCATCGTCATTCCCCCTTTGTGAACATCAATCAAAGTATGGGTGGTAGACATAAACGGGCGCCCCTATAAAATGGTATGCTCCGTGCTCACAACCGGCACTTCACCAACGTCCAAGATTACAAAATCAACCGGAATTACTAGCTCTACAACTTGCACTAAAACATCATCAACCATCCCCAAAGGTAGCCGAATTGAGCGATCGGCCAACTGTAGTCGCATGATCGTCGACTTCAGTGGTCCAAGATCAAATTCTTCATAAAGTGAATAAGGCATTAGATTAACTCCTGCTCCAGGATCCAACATTCCTTTTGATTTTTGTCCATTAGCCAAGGAAATAGTAATGCATAAACTTCCAGGATTGCGTTCCTTAGGTGGTAATGGCTTTTTGAAAACCGCGCTCACTTCCCTTGGTAGTGTTACAAATTGGTTTGTCGCCAAGCGTCTCTCCCTCGAAGCAATTTCTTTGAAAAATTTCACATAGGCAGGCATTGTTTTGATTACCTCCAAAAGTGGCAAGTTGATATTGACGTTTTTCAATAGGTTATATAGTTCCATGAATCTTTTGTTCTCTTTAGCTGGACACAAACGGCTTGGAAAAGGAATAGCATCCTTGATCGGTGTCGTTAATTTCTTTGGCGGTGATGGTTTAGGAACATCGTCTTTGCAAAGGGCATTATTCGGAATTGTCCCTTGAATGGATCCCGGAACGTATCGATTAGAGGATTTATGCAGCTGATCTATTGGTTTAGAATCATCGCCTTTCTAGGAGTTGGTGTTTTATCCTCGACCTCGACCTCATCATCTTGGTCAACTACTCCGTTATCGATCTTCTTTCCACTACGAAGGACATGAACCACCGACGCCTGTTCTGCTTCGCTTGGAAGTTTACCTTTCTCGTTTGAGAGTCCAGCTAGGTGGGTCGATATTTGTCTTATTGTTGTTTCTAGTTTCCTTTGCCCAACCGCAGTATCAACAATAGTTTTTTTTCATTTCAGCTATATCATTTCAAACTTGCACGAGGCCATCCCTGTTTTTAATAGTCTCGACAACTTGATTCTGCTGCCAAACCAAAAACTGATAATTAGTTTGAACTGTAGTAGACACCTGCTCTTGCGTTTTATTTTGAGGTGGTGCTTGTGCATGTGGTGGTGGGTATTGCGGATCGGCTGGCATATAATTTTGGTTTTCAGGGCCCAACTTGAAAAGAGGAGAATCACGTTGCACGTTGAATCTCTTAGCGGTTGGCTACCCCTGATTAGAAATATTCTAGAGGGCGTTAACGTCTTTGTGCTGTTCACTGTTGAGCGGGCACATGTCGGCTAAATCTTCGGGGGATCCTCATTGGTGACACGTCGCGGCAACCTTCCTTGAAGAGGCCTTGCTCGCCTGCTCGGACTTCCAAGCTGCCAATTTCTCATTAAATATCTCCTCGCACTTAGCCTTGACTAATTTGCCATCATCTAAATCAGGATTGGGAATGGATATTTCATTAACTTTTAATTTACGAGTCCGAGAGTTGGTTTGTCTAGATTTCTCGCTTTGCTTCTCCAACACTCATCTTGCCTCGGGGGCCGTTAAATCTCCAAAATCTCCTCCTGCTGCTATCTCAAATTCTCTTTTTCCATGGTCCAACAATCCATCGAAGAAAAACTGGTTAGTCATCTCCGGAGAGTAGTTGTGGTGGGGGCAAGCTTGCAAAAGCGTCTTGTAACGCTCCCATATTTCATGAAATAGCTCTCCCTCCAACTGTTCAAAGGTAGCAATTTGCCTCCGAAGATGCCCCGTTGTTTGTGTTGTATAGTATTGATTTAAAAATTTCTCGCTTATCATCTCCCAGTCAGTCAATGAACCAGGTTCTAGGGATAGTAGCCATGATTTTGCTTTGTCCGTCATGCTATACGGGAAACAAATCATTCTCATCTCCTCTTGGTTAAGGCCATGAACCACAAATCTGCCAACTTCATCAACAAGATAGTTCAAAAATGCCAAAGGGTCTTCATGGGCACCTCCGTGGAAGGTCAGGAGTAAATTAAGTTGATGTGGTTTAATCTCCACTTCCCTTGTGGTTGGTCCAAGAATAATAGAGGACCTAAAAGGTACAACCTTCGGTCGCGCCAAATCGCATTGTCTTGGTGCTCTATGTCCCCTTGGTTCTCTAACTTGGTAATTAGCTCTTTCGTAACAGTTGTCATATGCGTTTCTTTCATAATCATTTTCACGCTCGTATCTCCTTTCAAAATGGTCTTGTTCGTAGCCATGGTTTTGATTTGCCAACCAATCATCTACCCGTCTATGATTGTTAGCATACTCGTTATGCTGATGAAAATCATCATTCCTTAATGCCAAGTTTTCGATGTTGTGTTGACGATTAACATTGTTGCTCCTCTCTTCATGTTGTCTTATATTTGGCATGTTGGGTGGATGATCTACTATGTTGTTAAGTTGGCGATTTAGTTCGTCGTTATGCTGTTGGTTAACTCCTTCGTTTCTCCCCTCGTCTCGTCTCATGTTCTCCACGTTTTGCTGATAATTAGCCCAGTAGGATCGGGGTTGTGGTTGTCCTTGCATAACGATTGGTTCACTACCATACCCGTTTTGAATGTGACGTGGTGGTGATCTTGGTGGGGAATCACAGTTTTGGATTGATTGTGCTCCTAACATTGCCTTAGAGATTTCGTAGCAAACAAAATCAGTAGTTGTAGAAGAAACGCTCTCGGGAATGAAAAGGGGCCTTGGTCTCGGTGGATTTGAACGATGGATGTTGTCAATAAATGGTGCAAGATCGCGTTGAAGTGATCATCTACCTTGCATAAACTCAACAAAAAATCAACGTACCAAGTGGAAAAAACCCAAACCAAGTGCAATTATACAAATAACAACGAAATAAAAAATAAAATGAAAAACTTCCTTAATTCCTACTCGTTGTCCCCGGCAACGGCGCCAAATTTTTGATCCAAACTTTTGTGCACCCCTTTTTAAGATATTTAATTTTAAACATGCAAGCTTCCTCGCAAGAGTACGAGGAACTTGTAGGGTGGTGAGTTTGACTCAAGTCAATTCTCTCGAGGACAACTGTTCGATCTCAGATATTTTTCTCAATCACGAGTGATCAAATAATACATACAAATTGGGGTTTTTTGAAGATTTTGATTTGATCATTTAAAACTAAACAATATTTAAAACTAATTAAACTAATTATCTTGAACTAGATTACCAGCTAAGTTAAGTATTTAAACTATTTAAACCTAAGAACTAAGAAATAATTAAACTAACAATAAAACGCAGTAATGATCTAAGCCTAATTGAATCTCATGAATAACAGAAACGAATCTAAGAACATGAATATAAGAAACTACCATGAAGCAATTGTATCATAGAAATATATAAACGGGAAATGAAGCATAAATCAAATTGCATAAATAAACTAGATGAATCTAAAATATCCAAAGTGTTAAGCATAAAGTAAATCGAGAACAATTTATCTAATCTAGAATTAACTAAGAAATTAACTACGAAAGTAATTAGGAGTTTATAAGACTTATTGAAACTAGTACAAGAGATAAAAATCTCCAGCGAGTCCGGAGTTGGAACAGAGATCTTGATTTGAAGTGAATCTTGAACGTAAGGGGCTTGAATCTTCAATCCCGATCTCTATCTTCGTAACAGAGTATGTAAATACGTTATTTCTGTGCTCTCTAACCCTAGGTAGTCGTGTCTCTCCTTAAAATCCGAAATATGAAGGGCATTTATAGATATAGCATGCCTTGGCGCACAAGAAAACCTAAAAACGCATTTATGGGTAGTCACGTCGACTTTGCATCGACCGACGCGGGCATAAGCTCGGTGTCGATGCTGCCTGTGCGCTCGACGTCGACTGGGCGGGGGAGTCGACTGACGCGGTCATATATCGACGCAACAACAAGTTACATCGACTTGGGCATCGACAGACGCACCCTTGGATCGACGCTTCAGAGAGTTACGTCGGCTTAGCGTCGACATAGTGTCGACTATCGTGGGTCAGGTTCGCATCGACGCTCGCGTCGTCGACGCTACTGAGAGTACATCTCATTTTCTCGATCTTTCTGCTACTCATTCACCGAAAAGCTCGTTCCCTAATCTTGAACATCGAACTTCATCTATGTATGCGCTGAAGTCTTCCGGTTACTTAGCTGTAAGGTGAAAAACAATGAATAATCACCTATTCTCATCAATTACGATCAAAATACGGTAAAATAAGATGGAAGTATTAAAATACAGAATTAATCTTAAACCATCCAACTTATACCAAAAACGAATAGAAAAAAGAACTAAAATACTAATAAAAATAAGGACAAATCTGCGCTAATCAAACCCCATCATCTAAAAATAAAAAAAAAATAAAACTAACCCTTAAATGGATTAAGCATCGGATCACACGATGGTAAATCAAAATTAAACTACTAATGTATATAACTCAGTCAGAAAATCAAAGTTTGTTTAACGCGGAAGTGTTGATTTATTAGCAGCTGAATCACATCACCTTGTCCATTTTCATTAGAGTTTCGATAGTTGAAATTTCCCATATCTAAATTATGGTCTTTGTATGTGGTATTTTAAGCTGCAAGGATAGTTGCACAATGTGTTGCCCTAGTGTATGTCATTTGGTCTGGCGATATTTCTCTAAGCATATGTTCCAAGATCTAGTGATAAAACCAAAAAGATTGGTCACCAATAATTAGGGGCAATAACCTCAAATATGAGATCAGCGACTTAATAAAGCTTCCAATTATGTCACAACGACCTGACAGATCTTCAAAAAGCCTCCTGGCGACCTAACCGATCCTGCAAAACAACACCTTCAGCCAAAGCGGTGGACGGCCCCGGCGAAGGTCCTCCGATACTTAAGTCAAATAGTGTAAGAGATATTTTCGAGAGCTCAAACTTTGATAAGAACAACTTAAAAATAAAGAGAGGTATGCACCCCTTTAACATTGACAAGAGAAGTGCGCCCCAAGCCAGAGTTTCCTTCTCCCACTATAATTCCATAAATATCATGACCGACTTAGAATTATGATTTCTCCTATATGCTAAGTTCCCATAAATAGGGGATCTCTCGCTTAAATTACCAGAATAGGCCTGGGCCTATGATTCTTTCCATACAGTCCGCCGGGAACCCACAATACCATCCATATTAGCCCATTCGGGCCTAATATTTATAAAGCCCATGACCGAGCTAACATACAATGCCCAACTAAAAACATAAGAGGTCGCGACCTTTTATGAGAACTCATCCTCATACTTCAGGTCACTACTCTACAAACCAGCTCGCCCACCTCTCAGAAGAAGTTCTCCTTCCAAGAAATGAGGTCGCTTACCACAAATACCAACATATATCACGCATGAATATTTAGTGCCGTATCAGCTAGTCCCCTATATTCTGGCTGATTGAGGTACAAAATCAGGTAGAATATATAAAAAAAGGATTAAAGACCACAATCACTTAAAAACACATAAAAAACTCAATCATAAATGACATATAAATTACCCAGCCATCTTATCATACCATAACCCAGGATAACCCAGCTCAACATAACGAACCATAAGGTCATCCCATAAAAACCCATAAAATTCCGACCTCCAAAAGATCAGCTCGATGAGCTCGCTCATCCTCCAAGAAGAATGATCCTCTTGAAAGAAGAGGTCGCTTATAAGTCCTCATATTACATACTGTCCGTATACATCCATCAACCTAAAACCATAAAACCCTCCATCCGCGACCTGCATTCGTACTCGGGCACAACAATCCAAGAGAATATAATCATATACCTTCGAAAAGTCAAAACACGCTTCCCTTTACCCATCACGTCTCTTTAAAGATTCATTACATGCACCCTGGTAATATGTCGGACATGTGTCATCCACCCATATTCTCGTAGTATAATAAATGATGTGGGCCCAAAAACTAAGGGCCCAAAACGTTCCTAAAAAACCCTACCAACTCCTGCTCCAATCTGTCCATCAGCCTTTCACGCCGCCCAACTTACACAAAACCCTTCCATCTTCACTTACCCATCACTTTTACCAAAAACACATAAAGATCGACATTTTTACTCTGCAGAAAAGCTCGCACTTTCTCTGGTTTTTGAAAATCACCAGCAATACGCCGCTCATCATCGACCTCCACGACAACAAAAATGAGTAAGTCCCCTAGGTCTTCCCATTTCAGCAGTTAATTTCTATTTAATACCATATATGTGTTGCATCTGCTGAGTGTTGCTATGTTTTTCTGTTTATTTTTCCTTTATCTTTTCCAATCCATGATGAAATTAGCCTCTTCCAACCCTGATTCCCAAAATCCCGACCTTTCAACCATCCCCAACCCCACTGAAAACCCTTATATTTTTAAAAGAAGGCAAAACCAAACTTCCTCTCCTCCCTCCGGACTTCATGAGGAACCAGAAGGCGACGTCAGTTGGTTGGATCTAGAAGCCCAGACTAGGGCTTACACCGATGCTCGAGCTATGTTAGAGAACATACCAGAAGACCCCTCTCCTGCCCCTTTAACCATTGTAAATATATCGGAGGGTATTCCCTTAGCGAAACCCAATAACCCATCACCTTGCGAGCATTTTTTGGAAAATCAGTGACTGTGGTACCTCTTTCAGAGGTTAATGACCTGCCCTCATTGCCCCAAGCAACCCGAATGATTAAAGATAACTACTGGCTCTTACCCAATCCGGTGAAATTTGAAGAGTTCAAAATAACACTCAACCTTCCTGAGATCGCCTAAATGGTCCTACCCGACATCCTCCACTTAGATCCCATGAAACCTTCCCCAAATCACATTAACCTCTTCGACGAGATGCTTTGATCGGGACTTAGATTCCCACCGCACCCCTTTTACATCGACACAGCCCGCCTATATAAAGTCCCCCTTTTACAATTGACCCCAAATTCCATGAAATTTATGGTGGGATATATCATATTATGTAAATATTATAATACTCGGCCTGACCCAGCCTTTTTCTGCTTTTGCTTTCAAATAAAATATTAAAAACACTCGTTTTATCTTTCTGCTCGCACCGGAAAATCCTGGTTCTTAGTAAATCTTTTAAATAAAGTTCCTAAATGGCGGAGAGATTTCTTCTTCATTCATAATACTGAGAGATGCCCTTTGTAACCGAGCACAATATCATACCCCAAAACAAACCAATCCTCCCAGTCCCAAATATTTTCCCATCTTGTACAAAAAATACTCTGACCAGCTCGCAGAATGGAGTAAGCGCCCATTTGACGTGGTGCGACTCACGAGCCAGTCCAAACTTCTCAAATTCGTGGGCATCGACTCTCTTCCCGTCGACCTAGATATTTCCATGACCAGATCGGAGTTCGGTAGGTCTCCTATGTTATAAAACTTCACACCATCGACCATCTCAAATTAATACTAACTCACTTCTTTGTTATCGCAGATGCATTCATTAGCAAATGTGTCTCATTGAGCTCCGAAGAAGCCACGACGCAAACCGATCCACAGCCCGCTGTCACATCAGCACCTCCTCCTCCCATCATCAACGTGGATGAGATGATGAATCAAGCTTTTGGGGCGGAAGCTGACTCGGAAATTGAGGACGAGCTGGAAGAGGTGCAGCTGGTCAAAAGATCATCAAAAGGGAAACGATCCCTCAAGCCACCTACTAAGAGCCCGAGTTCTCCTACTCCCAAACGCCGCCGCCTCCATAAAACTCATGCTGCCGCCTCTTCTAGCTCTCCCGACCTGGGGAAAGGATTGCCCAGTGTGACAATGCAAAGGAGATCAAGGCCTTCCTCAGCGAACGCATAACCGGCCATGTAACTTATTACTTCAAAACTCCCCTCCTTACCAACATAGTCCCTACAAACCCTCATACTATTTTGTAATACATATGAGTCCCCTTCTCTCCTTACTGTCCGACGAGCTACAAGCACGATCTATTGAGAGCGACCTCCAAAAAACATGCGACGAGCTGACCGCCCAGGCTAAATTGCAAACCCAACAGCTATCCTTGACTCAAGGAGAGTTAGATGGGGCAAATCATCTGTTGAAAGCTCGTGAGGAGGAGATAGTCATTCTGAAGAGCCAGGTAAACAGCTTGAAAGACGAGATAGTTTGTCTGGGCAATGAGGTCAAGGATGCCCAGAAACAAGCTTGCCAGACCGATGAGCTCAAAGCACAAGTTCAAAAACTCGAGGAGGTTGTGCGAGCTAAAGAGGAGCAGAACCAGGTGGCTCACGAGCGAGGTATGGATGAAGGTCAGCAGACCTTCCTGTTAAGTGAAGTAGGACAATAGTACATGAACCCCTACCGGGAAGAGCTGTTGAAAGCTTACAAGAAGTCGTCGCTATACTTCGGTAAGTTTGCCGTGGGTAGCAGGGAATGGGTGCACAAGGCTGCGGGAATAATCAAGGACCAGCTCGCGGCCCTGAACGTTACCTATGCCCCTGACGTGCCAGCTATTATTGACATGCTGCCTCCGTTCAGCTCCTTTAAGGGCGACATAAATCAACCAATCGATGCTAAATGGTGGTTGTCTTGTCAAGGCCGAGCTGTGCTATCTGCACGATTAACCACCGAGCTGGATACACGACCTGATAAATCAAAAATCTGTATTTTTTACTCTCGTGACTTCTGACCAATTCTGCTCATTTGCATGAACAATTCCTATTTTTATGCTTATTATATGCATAATCCTGCAACTTAAACCGTGTATAAACATACAACTTAAACTTTGTACAAACTCAAACCATGTATATACCTGCAATGCAAACCATCATTTAATAAAATTATAAGTTAATATAGGTCGAAAAAAACACCCGAATAAAACATCCATATCGGAACGAGCACGCATGTATAATTCCAATGTGTTAGCCCGTTTAAATGCAAAAACACAACCATCCATAAAATAAAAACACATCAATCCGAGAAGGATGTGTAAGTCAAACATATCCTTCCCGGGAGCGACTTCAAAAACATGTAAAGCAAACATAATTAAAGTCACATCACCCAACCATTTGTAAAAACCATGAAAATATATGAAACGTTCACCAAACTTTATTAAAATAGCAAAAAGCTATCCGACCCGAAGGGTTAAAACTGCATATATCCCGCCCCGAAGGGTTAAAAATGCATATAGCCCGCCCCGAAGGGTAATGAAATAATCGACCCAAAGGATAATGAAACAACCGCCCCGAAGGGTAATGAAACAACTGCCCCGAAGGGTTAAAACGTGAATAGCCCACCCTCTAAGCGTAATACTTCTTTAGATGACAAACATTCCAGCTCCCAGGTAGAGCTTTCCCCTCGGCATTCTTGAGTATGTATGCTCCTCCCCACATCACTTTGATCACTTTGAACGGCCCAACCCAATTCGGATCAAGCTTCCTGGTTTTATGCAATGCATCAGCCCGCCTCCATTCTAAATCACCAGCCTGAAAGCAACGATGTTTAACATGTTTATTGAAAGCAGCCTGTATCCTTTGTTTATAACGTTCTACCCGGGCCGCAACCTTCTCTTGTATCTCCTCGATCGTTTCAATTGCTCCTCCCCACAGCACTTTGATCACTTTGAATGGCCCAACTCAATTCGGATCAAGCTTCCTGGTTTTATGCAATGCATCAGCCCGCCTCCATTCTAAATCACCAGCCTGAAAGCAACGATGTTTAACATGTTTATTGAAAGCAGCCTGTATCCTTTGTTTAGAACGTTCTACCCGAGCCGCAGCCTTCTCTTGTATCTCCTCGATTGTTTCAATTGCTCCTCTTGCTAGCCTTTTGTTTTCCTCCCCATTAAACGCCGTTAAACGCTGCGATCCCCCTACTATCTCGGCTGGAATAACAGCTTCCATCCAATAGACCAAACTGAACGGTGACTCCCCTGTAGAAGTTCGGGGAGTTGTTCGATAAGCCCACAGGACCGACGCGAGCTCTTCTTTCCAAAGCCAACTTGACTTTTCCAATCCTAACTTAATACCCGGCACAATAATACGATTAGTAACTTCAACTTGACCATTAGTTTGGGGGTGCGCCACAGAAGCAAAGCGTTGCTTCATCCCCATCTCTTTGCACCAATTCTGGATTATCTGCCTGTTGAACTGGATTCCATTGTCAGACACCAACACTCGCAGGACACCATACCTGCAAAAAATGTTACTAAAAATAAAGTCCATCATGTCCTGCTCACTTATGCCCGTAACTGCTTCAGCCTCCACCCACTTTGTAAAATAATCAACTGCCACCACCAAGTAGTTTGTTGCCCGGTGTTTTTGGAAAAGGTCTCACGATATCAATCCCCCCATTGTGCATAGGGACAAGGCGAGATCATAACCATCATATATTCGACAGGTATATGGATAACTGGAGCATGCATCTGGCACTTCTTACACGTTTTAACCAGGTCACCAGCCATACTTTTCATTTCTGGCCAAAAGAAACCAGCCTGCAACGTTATTCCAACCAACGCCCTACCTTTCGCATGATCCCTACAGTTTCCTTCATGTATCTCTTTTAGCACTTCTAATCCTTGCTTCTTGGCCAAGCATTTCAAAAAAGGTCCGAAATGTGACCTCTTGTATAATTCCTCATTTATAACGCAAAAATGAGCTGCCATTTTAGTTTCCTTTGTTGTCAACCGTTCTGCACCCTCTTTTTCTTTAACGAAAACATCCCAGATAGGCGTACGTCAATCATCCTAAAACCCGAGCTCCATTACCTCCTTTACTTTTTCCACACTACAGTGGCTCAACTCCATTAGCATAATTTTTTTTGAGTATCACATGTCCCTAGTGCACCTGCTATCTGGGCGAGCTGATCATCCCGGGTATTGTCAGCATGTGGTAAGTGTTCCAAATTGAACTCCTCAAAGCGTGCGACCTCATCGGGCAACTTTTTCAAATATACCACCATGCGTTCTTCTTTTACTTCGAAAGAACCATCGAACTGACGAGCTACCAACTGCGAGTCCGTGTATGCCCATACCTTATTCGCTCCCAGATTTCTCGCCATTTTTATACCTTGCAACACAACCTCATACCCAGCTTCGTTGTTAGATGCCTTATACACTAATTTTATCGCGAATTCTAAATTTTCTCTCTCCGCGCTGGTTAACACAATCCCCAAACCTGCTCCCGACACCATAGTTGATCCATTAGTATGAAATACCCATGCCTTTAGCTCATCACCTGGATCAGATGGACGAACCATTTCCTCCAAAGAATCTGCCAACATTTGCGCTTTAATGTCTGTCCTAAGTTCGTACACCACATCGTATTCGCTTAGTTCCACAACCCACTTCACTAGTCTCCCAGACACGTTCGGTTTACCCAGGACCTATTTAAGAGATAGGTTAGTATGTACCTTCACCCTGTGGCTCAAAAAGTATGGCCGCAGCTTCCTTGCTGTACAAATTAGCACAAAACCTCCCTTCTCCAGCTCGGAATAATTCAACTCAGCACCTCGCAGCATCCTGCTAATATATTATATAGGCTTCTGTATACCTGCATCCTCCCTGATTAGCACCAAACTTACTGCGACCTCTCCAACCGATATATATAAGATCAGGTCCTCTCCTGGCATTGGCTTATTCAGCAATGGTATGTCAGCTAATTATTTTTTTAGTTCGTTAAACGCATCTGCCGCTCCTTTGGTCCATTCGAACTTGGACCCTTTCCTGAGTGCCCTAAAAAAGGGGACACCCTTCTCTACCGATCTGGAAATAAAACGATTGAGACCTGCAATGCAAACTGTAAGCACCTATACATCGCGCACTGTTCGTGGATGTGGCATCTCCAAAACAGCCCGCACCTTCTCCGGGTTATCCTTGATACCCTTTTCTGTCACCATGTATCCCAGAAATTTCTCATATCGCACACCAAACGCGCACTTCTTTGGATTAAGCTTCATCCCGTACCGCCTCAGTATAACAAAAGTTTTCCTCAAGTCCTCCACATGGGATTCTGCTTTCTTGCTCTTCACCAGCATATCATCTACACAAACCTCCATAGTAGACTCTAGGAGGTCCTTGAACATCCTGTCCACCAACCTCTGATAGGTCGCTCCTTCGTTTTTAAGCTAAAAGGCATGGACACAAAATAATATGTCCCCGTCGAAGTAACAAAGCTCACCTTGGGTTGATCCTTCTTTTCAAGAGGTATTTGGTGATACCCTTGTGAAGCATCCATCATATTTAGCAGCTCGCATCCATAGGTTGAGTCCACCAATTGATCAATTCGTGGTAACGGATAATGATCCTTTGGGCATGCTTTATTCAAATCACGAAAATCTACACATATCCTCCATTTCTGCCCTGGCTTTGGCACCATCACAACATTGGATAAGTACTCTGAAAATTAAATTTCTCGAATGTGGCCTGCTTTTAGTAATTTATGCACCTCCTCTTCAATTATTTTATCCAGCCCAGGCCCAAAATGCCTCCGTTTTAGCTTAACCGACCTCGCCTCTAGATCTGCATTTAGATGATGTTGTGCGACCTCTGGAGATACTCCTGTCAGTTCTCCATCTCCAAAAGCAAAAACGTCCCAAAACTCCCTTAGTAATTATATTAGCTCTTCTCTCAATGCTTCTGCCATTAAGGTTCCAATCCTCGTAATGTACTCCGGGCGACCTTCTTCTAACGAAATCTCGATCAACTCCTCGTATGGACGAACAGAATCTTATAGTTCCTTTAACTTCTTGGCACTAAGTATACCCTCTAGTACTTCTTCATCTCTCTCTCACTTATTTTCGATTAACCCTTTTCTGACGGTCATCTGATAACACGACCTTGCGACCTGCTGTTCAGAAACAACTTCCTCCACTTTATCTTCCACTGGGTATTTGATACTCATGTGATATGTTGACGTTACTGCCTGTAATGCATTAAAGGCGGGTCGGCCTAGTATTTAATTATACGCCGACCTGCCTCGCACTATCAAAAACATCAAATTCCTCTTTGCTTGTAATTCGTCTTTTCCTAACACTACCGCCAGTGTTAACTCTCCTTCCTTAATCACTTGCGCTCCATTGAACGCGTATATGGGCGTATTCACAGGTCTCACTCTTGTCTATAACTTCATTTATTCAAGTCAATATGTATATATTATGTTAACTGAGCTCCCATTGTCTACAAAAATCCTCCCGACCTCATATCCTGTTATCTCTGCTTCAATTACTAACGCATCGTTATGATCTTCCGGCAGCCCACGTCGTTCATTGGGACCAAAACAAATGATTGGTCCTGGTATATGTGGGTGTCTACTTATACTGGCGACCTCCCATGTTCCTGGGCGAGCTGGTTTAACATGATTCTTCCGTGCGCTGTTGGTATCACCATCGGTAGGTCCGCCTGAAACCATGCTTATCCTTCCCTTGTTCCTTCTTAGGACATTATGTCCTTGATTTCCTTGCTACGGCTATCTCTCGACCTGATCCTGAGGTGGATCTCTCGGTGGAGGCGGGGGTAATGGTTGCTCGGTTCCCCCGACTCTCTATCTTTATAAATAACTTTCTTCAAATGTCCAACTTTTATGAGCCTTTCGATTTCTTCTCTAAGATTCCCGCACCTTTCTTTGGAATGACCATAATTATTGTGAAACATACAAAAGAATTTCGATTTAGGATTAGTAGGGAGCTGCGTGCGACTTTCCGGCCATTTTATATCATTAGGTATTAGGCGCTCGATGATAGTAAACACCTTAGATTGCGGATAGATCAGTGGTGTGAATTCCTCATTCCTCCAATTTCGTATATCCACCTCAGGTTTTCCTCTCGCCGTGGGACTCGGGGTTAGGAGCCCGCGAACTACCCTTGTGGGCTCTCTTCTAACTTCCCTCCTCGAAATATTGCCTCCGGTTTCTGCGACCTCCCCTCCAAATCGCACACGGTGTTCCTCCTCAGCTTCCTCCACTTATATATATTTGTTACATCTCTCCAAGACCTCGTCATACGTTCGTGAAACGACTTGCATAAATCTTCCCTCCTTAATCCTTGATGTAAAGCCCTTGCTTTTATCTCATCCGTAGCGGTGGGTACCTCCAGTGTGGCGTTGGTGAATCTGTTGACATACTGCTTCAAGGTCTTGTCAGATTGCTGCACCATAGTAAAGAGCGATTGTGCGGTCTTCGCATTTTGTCTCACACTCGAAAATTGTTTCAAGAAAGCTGCTCGCAGCACCCGAAAACTGGTAATTTTTCCTCTCGTCAATTGATAGAACCAGCTCTGTGTGATTCCTCTCAAAGTAGACATAAAAGCTCGGCATGCCACAACATCCATATATCCATGTAACATCCTTTCATTCTCAAAGAGTTGCAAATGCTCTACCGGATCCGTCACCCCGCGATATTGGAATTCAACGTCTTATACCCCTTAGGCATCACAGCTCGCAATATATTATCTGAAAGGGGGTGCCCTTTGTCTTCGTCAATATTTTCTCCTTCTACCCGCCTTTGTAAGGCTAATAAGGCCTCTTGCATATCTCTAAACGCCTTATTCCCTGGTCCGACTTCGTTCTCATCGTTCTCGTCCTGGCAGCCACCTCAACTCTTGCGTGATTTATCCCGGTATTCACCATCTTTGCCTGAGGTTTGCATCTTGCTTTCACTGGTATGTTTACTATACCGCCGACCTTGATGTTTATAGTGCTTTCGCCCTATCTTCAACTTCTTTTCTCTCTTGTACTTATATTTGTGGGTTTGAGATTCTGAGGACGAGGTAGATCTGGAGGAATCTCCATGTTTCCGCTTACCCCCACTTTTCCTTTCGTGAGAAGATCTCCGAGATAGAGACCTTCCGCTTTGTTTTGTCTTTTTTGTTATAGATTTTTATCCCTGCTTGCCATTCGATACGTCTTCGGAGTACCCAGCTCGCCTGCTAGGTACTTGTTCAGTTCTTCCTATTTCTCTAGGGGCACAAAATCCATAAGCCCTTCTAAGAACCCCTTGTTGATTTGACAGGGCTTGTCTTTGGGTAAATCTTTCCATTCTTTTGTCCCCATTGAACCATCTTTTGCGCAATAACCTCCAGTGTCTTTGCTTCGAAGTCTCCTTCGGGTTCTTTTTTGTTGTGTTGCCTTAGTGAGGGTCGCGGTGTGCCACCCAAACCTGGATTGCTGGTTCTTCATGAGAAGATGTTTGTCCGTATTTTGTTGGTTCTCCTTTATTGATTTCCGCCATCTTGTTTTTCTTCTTCAACTTGCTCGATCCGGGACCGAAATCCAAGATCCTAGGTTGGATTTTATCTTTCACACTGTGCTTGTGAAATCTTTCACGTCTTTTGCACAAGGACTCGATGCCCCTCTTTCCCACAGACGGCGCCACTTGATAAAACCAAAAAGATTGGTTACCAAGAATAGGGGGTACTAACCTTAAATCCGAGATCAGCGACCTAATAAAGCTTCCAATTATGTCACAGCGACCTGGCAGATCTCCAAAAAACCTCCTGGAGGCCTAACCGATCATGCAAAACAACACCTTCAGCCAAGGCGGTGGACGACCCCGACGAAGGTCCTCTGATGCTTAAGTCAAATAGTGTAAGAGATATTTCGAGAGCTCAAACTATGATAATAACAACTTAAAAATAAAGAGAGGTATGCACCCCTTTTATTGAGACAAGAGAAGTACACCCCAAGCCAGGGTTTTCTTCTCCCACCATAATTCCATAAATATCATGACCGACTTAGAATTAGGATTTTTGTTGTATTCTAAGTTCCCATAAATAGGGGATCTCTCGCTTCAATTACTAGAGTAGGCCTGGACCTATGATTCTTTCCATACAGTCCCCCAGGACCCCACAATACCATCCATATTAGCCCATTCGGGCCTACTATTTATAAAGCCCATGACCGAGCTAACAGATAATGCCCAACTAAAAACATAACAGGTCGCGACCCTATATGAGAACTCATCCTCATACTCCAGGTCGCTACTCTACAAACCAGCTCGCCCACCTCTCAGAAGAAATGCTCCTTCCAAGAAACGAGGTCGCTTACCACAAATACCAACATATATCACGCATGAATATTTAGTGTCGTATCATCTAGTTTCTTCCCAAAGCAATATAGAGATGATAATGTGGCACCTTGCCAATTCATTTGTCAAGCCTCTATTAAATATAAATATGTTATGACCAATGGGCCACCAAGACCAACACATGAAGATAATGGGCTCAGACGAGGAGCACACATACTTGGATAAATATCTAGCTTAATAAATATGCTTTTGTGATTTTTCTAGAATACACATACCCACGAAATGAGCATGTTAAATATAATTATAGTGTACTGGAGAAAGAGGGACAATAAGGAAAACTTATACATTTCCTTTTGTTACGCACTACACTACAAGAAGTTAGAGGAAATATGATGACAAATTTTGTTATATAAAGTCTCGAATTTTATCATAAAAATTATATTGTGATAAAATCCTAGTGTCATAGCATTTGTCACGCTAGTCGGGTTATAAAATGATAAATATGTGTATCGTCACTAATTGTGTTGCTTCTGATGACGCTAATGATCATTGTCATCATGTGTTATACCTTCTAGTGACAAGTATTACGTCAACTATATGATTATATATTTTGCCATCTTAGCATTTATATCATCATCATATTTCAATATTTTAAATGCTGAACCACTTTATCATCAAGATCTCTTTTTTTAAAGACAAATTTAATTAATCCAATTATCGTGAATTATATTAAATATTTTTCATATATAATGTAATTAATCTCGAAATAATTGTTTTATAATTATGAAACATGGTCATCACTTAGTGAGTTTATTTAAAATGACGAAACAATATATCACCAAATTACTAAGAAAGTGATGGAAAGTATTTGTCATATATAATATAACTTATCACGAAACATATTTTTTTTGGTAGTTGCGAAATATGGTCGTCACTTAATGTATTGATTTAAAATAACAAAATAATATGTCACCAAAGTAGTAGGAGAGGTGATGACATTTTCATCACAAAACAAGTAGCATTATGTGATGAATATTATAATTATCACAAAAGATATATGTATGGTGATGATTTGAGAGGAAAAGGTGGTTACAAACCTACTGTCACAAAATAGATTTACATGGCGACGAATCATTTATCACAAATAACTCAACTTAAGCGACAAATTTTGAATATGGGGTAATAAAATCTATTGTCATATAAATAATCAAAATTAAACGTGAAAAAATAAGAAAAAGAATTAAAACGCATGCGAAGTAGAATAAGATTGCCATTACATGAGAATTGATAAAATATCCACTAAGCATAACCCAAAAGAGTACTAGAACATTAAGCATTAGGAGAATTGATGAAATAATCATTCAGCATAATCCAAAAGAGTACTTATAACATTAACCATAACAGAAAAGAGTGCCTAAGCTAAGAGTACCTAAACAAGTATAATGTACAACAAAGTATGTGAATAGAAAATGCTTGAGTTCTCCACATTACATAGTGGAAAACAAAAGTGGGAAATTATTTCACCCACACATGAAATGAGCAGGTTAAAAAGAGGTGAAAAGAGTTTATTGATAGTCAACCTGCATAATTGAATTTTAAATTAGTTTTTCGTACATTAGTAAAGAGATTATGTGAAAAGGTGTCATAATTCACAATATTCAAATTGATCTTAAAACTTACGCAAAATATCTTGGCTCGGGTATTATTTTGAGTCAGTCCCACTCGCAACACTCTTAGCCAAAAAATCCACAAGCTCGTTGATTCATTGACCTTTCTAACCTAGTTGATTATTTAAATCACTGACTTCGTCCTTGAGCTTGCTGACTTAAGATTCTGAATCTAGTAGCTTTTCTTATACTTTTTCAAGTTCATTTTGTAGGCATTGGGTAGTCGATTTAATCAACGTGCTACATTTACTTGGAGGTTTCGGACCATACCAAGGACTTTTATATAACTTGTTCATCGTCTAAGCACTTCAAAAACTATTTCTTCTTCACTCCTATTAATTCCCAGGTTAGTCTATTTTTCTTTGGTTGCTATCATCAAACCCTATTGGTAAACATGGATGTTAGTATATATTGGATAATAACACAACCATTAAAAAATTGTATTATAAAAAGCAAGTCTCAGTTACCAATTTATCTTTTACCTCATCTCTCGACCAGCCGTGTTTATTCGTATAATGAGTGCAATTGTAAAGTTCAATCCTGTTACAGACATCTCTATTTAGGTCCTTCTGAGACTAGCAAAATATGAGAAAAAAAGAAAATAACAAATCAAAAAGTCAAATACAAAAAATAAATAAATGACGCATCAAAATAAAAAGCAGTTATATCATTATTACAAAAAGGGGATTTAACATCAACAATTTAACATCGGCTTTAACAAAAACTGACGTAAAATAGAATTTACATCAATTATTTAAATATCGATGTTAAAAAGAAGCATTTACATCGGATTTTAATAACCAACGTAAATCTGAAATATTTAACATCAGTTATTTAGAATAACCGATGTCAAAGTCTCTATTTAAAAAAATATTAAATCTACCTTCCTATTATAAATAATCCCCCTATCCCCCTATTTTTTAATAAATAAATCAACACTTGCATTTACATGCTGCCACGTGGCACCCTACTTTTTTTATTTCCCTTTTGTTTTGTTTGTGTCTGCCGCAATTTACATTTTTTATTTATTTTTTCCTGCGAAATTCTTTCAATTCTCTGGCCAAAAAATACTCCAATCAAGGAAACTCTCTCTCCCCCCTCTTTCCGTCTTCTCTCTGCTAATTAAGCTATTTTCTAAACCTTAATTTTTACGACTACTTTGCGGATCAAATTGTTTTTTCTTTCTGGATCTGCTTTGTGTTGGAATGGATTTTTCTTCTTTATTATTTTTCTTCTTCTGGTAATTCATGTCTGCTCGATTGGCACTGAGTTGCTAGTGTTGAAATTGTTGAGAAACTTCGATGATATGGTATTGGCGGAACTTGGGTTTCAGTTTTTTATTTGTAATTTTAATTTCGTCTCTCACGATTAGATTTCTTTGATTCATCTATTATTCATGAAAATAACTAAGATACCTGTTAATTAGTTTCTGTTATTTATACCTGTGAAATATTAATCAGGTTGAAACTCCATCTCAAAATTTACTAATCATCAGATGCTCTGTAAATTATTAAGTAACTCCATCGAATCTGTAATTCAAAATACTTTTCACATGCTTTTCCACTTGAATCTTTCTGGGCAATTTTCCCAATTTTTGTAATGTTTTTATGCGCATAAAGCAGTGTCAGTTTGCTTAGGCCTGAAAGAAAAATTTTGGTGGATTTCAGTAAAAACGTGACCGGGTTGAGAGTATCTGATGAAGTGGAGCCTGGTCTCACCGTGACACTGAATTAGTTGAAGATGCCGAGCCTGTTTGTTATTGGATCAGGTCCTTCAGATACAACTACAAAGTCATGAAATGGTTCTTTGATGATGATTGGGCCGCCATCATTGCCAAAATAGTATCATTTCTTCCTCATTAATTGTTAGTTTCGATTTTTATATTTGTTTTTTGTTTATACTTGAAAATATTTTGATGTCGAATGATTAACGGGTTTTTTTCAATGTTTATAACTGCTTTCTTTAAGAATTTCATTTTTCTTTTGGGTCTGCGTTTTTTGTTGTGGTATTCTCTCATAAACAAATGAGATTTTTTATGATCTTTTTGAGAATTCGAATTATATTCGATAAGTTTGTTGCTGATGTTTGTGGCTGTTTTTTCCTTGCATGATTTATTTGGGTTTTTTTTTTTGAAAATTCATATCCAAATCTCTGGTTTGATGGTTACACAATTTTCTACTACGCTCTTAGTTTCAGAAGAGCTTATTACTTTTATTTTAAATTCCATGGTTTGATGGTTACACGATTTTTTTTATACTATCCAAATTTTTAAAATCTGCTTTTGTTGTTTGGTAGACAAGAAGTTTGCTTTTCTTAATTCATTAGTCGTCGTGTGTCAACTACTCAAATCAAGTCAATGAGTTTCAGAGAATGTGTCTTTGTGTGTGTCTTAGTATTCTCTTGTTTAGAGTTGCTTAACAGAATCCCAATTTTTGTTGATTAGTTCCTGTTTTTAAACTAATTTGTGTATTTATAAGTTCAAATTCTAGACTTAAATAATCAAATTTGAAAAATTCTTATGAGTTTGTTAGTCCTGTAAGTGTCTGCATATAACATAAAAAGTATGTATTTTTGTTATTATTGAATTGGATAGTTATTTATTGAGAAAAATATTAACAAGTGAGTTTTTTTTTTCAACCTTCTTATTTGTGATTTTTTTTTCTCTGAAACACTTTTGTTTTTCTAAAATTTAATAATTTTCTTTTTCTTAACAAACTGCGTTAGGTTCTTTAATAATCTTGCAATTTCATAATTTGGATTCCAGTGGTTGTTTTAAATCTAATATGTTAGTTATGGTGAAACTTATTTCTTATGGGTATCTCATAGGTCATCTTTAATTAAATCAAGCTCATTCTTCAATTTCTCATGATTCCCTTCCCTCCCTTCAGTGTGTACTCATATTAGAAATGTTAACTTTTTGCTTGTGACTTTTACGTTCTTGATTGGAAATTTATCAATGTGACCAGGTTTGATGTGAAGGGGTATGTGACCAGATTTGGCAATACTAAATAGGCGATGACACATTCGGTATATGCATTGAATAATGAGCTGATTGTCCTATTCGGGCTCAAAGAAAGCATCACTTGTGTTGGTGTTGAGGAATTTATTTTTGGCAATAATTCCTATTTTGTTATTTGCCTTTCTTGGGCACAAAATAAGTTAGGAAACTAGATTTAGGAAAATATTATGTTTCCTAGTTTATATACTAGACTTTAATTATTCCTAAATTGTGTTTAGGATTTTTTTTAGGGTTTTACCAAGTTTAGGATTCTAGGTTGTCTATTTAAGACACAAGAACTCCTAATACTTGGAATCACTTTTGACGCACGGATTATTGCAAGGAGATTGACGCAAGACGCAAGGAACACACGACGCACGACGCAAAGAAGAAGAACACGAAGAAGTGATATCTACTTGGAGCCAACGTTCGTGATAAACAAGATCTTTGAAGTTGCGTGACCGACGAAGAAGATCTTGCCATTCCGGCAACAAGATTTAGTATCAAGTTTCTTGATATTTAGTCTTCATATATTATTTTATGTTTTGTATTGAACTTAAAAAGAAAGTAATATAGTTTTCGGGTTTGTACACCCAAGTTCACAAGTACTTTTACTTGTGAACTGAATTTGATTAATCGTGTTCTCGTATTTTAATTTCCGCTGCATAAATTAAATTTACTCTGGTCGATGTTGTTAACTGATGTTGGTAACATTGATTAACAACATCGTGAATCTGAGAATTATTCTTATATCCATAGACCTTCTAATTTTACATTTGGCATCTAGAGCGGGTTACTTAACCTCTTAAGTATTGATCCTTATTTTTTTAGGTTCTATGGACGCTCAAGGCAACCCGAGGCCTCCAATCCTTGATGGTGAGAATTATTCTCTCTGGAAACAGAGAATGAGATGGCACTTGAAAATCATTGACGAGCGTGTTTGGAGAACTGTCCTCATTAGATGGGAAAAGCCACGTGTCACGGATGGCGAAGGCGATACCATTCCTAAAAAGGAGGAAGACTAGACTGCTGATGAAGCAACTGCTGCAAATTGGAACTCAAAATGCATCAACACCTTGTGTGGCTATGTAGATGCAAGCTATTACCGCATCATCAAGAATTGCGAGTCAGCAAAGGATGCATGGGACGCACTACAGAGGGTGTGTGAAGGAACTGCAAGCGTAAAGAAATCCAGATTAAGAATGCTCATATCCACCTTCGAGGTGATGAGAATGGATGAGAAAGAGTCAATCTTGGACTACTCCGTAAGATTGGCGGAAATAACTGAAGAGTGCAGAGAGCTTGGTGAGCCCATAACTAATTCCCGTCTTGTAGGAAAATTGATGAGATCCATTACGAAGAAATATAGCATGAAGGTGGTGGCCATAGAAGAATCCAAAGATGTTGATAACATCGATTTCAACACCTTAGTTGGAAATCTCAAGCAATATGAGATGGAACACGTTAGCTCTAGCTCGAAAGAGAAGAATGTTGCTTTTTCTTCCGATTCAATTGCAGTCGATGATGAAGATGACAAAGATTTCGATTTTAATGGAATTATTAAAAAGATGGAGACAACTACTCTCGGAGAAGATGAACTGGCCTTTGTGACTCAACGCTTCAACAATTTCTTAAAGAAAAAGAACAATTTTGGAAGCTCAAATCCAAGGAACAAGACACAGACATCCACTCCAAAGTTTACTGGACGTACTCTTCCACGATCTCAGTCCACAAATTCAATTTCCAATGTGTCCAGTTCAACAAAACCACTCAACGAGATTCAATACCACGAATGCAAAGGTTGGGGACATTACAAGAACGAGTGTCCCAACACTCTTAGAAAGAAAAGCATGGTCGCTACGGATTTCACCGAAGATGTTAATGATTCTGAGTCAACTGATTCCGTTCCAGATTTATTTTCCCATGTTGTGTGGGACGACGATGTTCATGTTAGTTTTCTTGCAGACAACATTGTGTGCATGAATGCCGAGACCACTGATTACTATGAGGAATACGAGCAGCTGAGTGTTGACCACCAAAAATTGTTTATCAGTTGGAGTAAACAGGTACTCAAGGCCAAAGAGCTCGAAAAAGAAGTAGAAAAGCTAACCAAAGAAAAGGAAGATCAGCTTGACATTATCGTCCAATTGGAAACATCTCTCACCAAGAAGGACACTGAGATGGAAAAGATGAAGAACGAACTGACCACTGTTCAAGGAACCATTTCAAATCTAAATAAAGGAAAGGCGAAACATGACGAAATATTGCAGATTCGTTTTCCAGAGACCTCAAAGCATGGAATAGTTTTCAAAAGAAGTCAACCTACGTAAGTGTCAAGTCAAGAACGAAAATCTTCCAAACGCCACAAGAAAAAGAGGAGACATTTCGTGTGTCATCATTGTGGACAACCAGGGCACAATCGGCCCTTTTGCTGGAAGATCATTGGCGAGAGAAGACATTTTCAGAGAACAAATGTGACTGACAAGTCCAATGTTGGTAACCGCGCTACCAACATCAATACCAACATCAGATACAAACAAGTGTGGGTCAAGAAAAACAGCGTCAAGTGCAATATGATCCATACCTCCCTGAAGTCTCTTGTCCCTGGAGCCTGGTATTTTGATAGTGGATGCTTGAAGCATATGACAGGCTTAGAAGAATTGCTTTCCAATATTGTCAGATTTAGAGGTGGAAAAGTGGAGTATGGAGGAGGCGCACATGGCCAAATCATTGGCCAAGGGACTCTCCATGTTCCTGGCGTTGTAACACTAGAAAATGTGTTGCTAGTAGAAGGACTTACTGCAAATTTGATCAGCATAAGTCAATTGTGCGATGGAGGGTTCAGCGTTAAATTCAACCGTGAAAAGTGTGAAGTTTATGAGGAGAATGGATCGTGTATTCTCACCGGGAAAAGAACTTCAGATAATTGCTACCAAATTCATAGTGATGCCTTTTGCAGGTTGTCCCAATTTAGTGATGCAGAACTATGGCATCAAAAGCTTGGACATGTAAATTACAAGATGATGGACAGGTTGGCCAAGGAAGAAGCTGTGAGGGGGCTGCCTAAGCTCAACACCAAGATCATTCCAGTGTGCGAGGCATGCCAGAAAGGAAAGCAGGTTAGAGTGCCA
>BMAC01001429.1:45012-60781 GCA_014905375.1 Phtheirospermum japonicum
GTGAGGAGATTGGTGGTGGTAGTTCTTCAAACCCACCACTATCAACATCGCCACCACAATCGCCTGCGCCCGATTCTCTCGCTGCCGTGCCTGTTCCATCGCCTGTCGATGCCACGCTGGAGGCTCAGGTGCTCCCAGGACAGCCCGGGAACGAGATTGACGTGGACAATCCTCCAGATTTGGCATTCGTAGCAGAGACTTTTGGATGCGTAGGAAACCCAACTTTGAAGCGGTCGAGACAATTGCGTAACATACCGCCCGGCGTTGTGCCGCCCGCGGTCCCAAAAAGCAAGGCTGGTCCGCGTCGCCGCGTGCCTATCGAACACATGAACCTCCAGGAGGATGTTGTTGTGGAGTCTGATCCTGATGATCATGATTCTGAGCCTACTGCTCCGATTGCCGGAGATGTGCCGCCGTCTACTTCTGCTCCCGGTCTGCCGGAGTAGAAGAGGTTTACTCGCTGGAAACAGCTTGTACGTAAGGCCGAAAGGAGACCCAGCCTGACGAAGGACAGTTTCTCTCCCAGCCAGGCAAAGGTCAATGTTTCTCCTAGATCAACTGCTACTGAGTACTCTTCGCCCCCTTACACTGTACTGGACTTTTTCACCGTCGAGGTTACAAGTTCTGCCAAGTCACTTGCCGATGATCCCCCGCCGTCTCCAGTTCGTGCTGCTACGCTTGACTTTGACACATGTCTTTTTGAGTATTCTCCTGATTCTTCATTCGATGTGCCCTTGAAAGATGTTCTTGCTGCTTGCAAAGAGGACAAGAAGAAAAAGAAGGCTGCTGCAAAGGATGATGTTGCTAGTCGTGTTGTTACCCCCTTACCAACATCGCGTCGCTCGCAGTCTGTTTCTTCCTCCCGCACTGCTTCCGTCCCAAGAACCACTACTGCTCCCTCGCTGCCCTCTTCTAATGCATCGGCTCAATCCAAGTCCTCTTCAGGAACAGCTACTTCTATGCCCGAGCTTGAGGACATGGTGCCCTTTTCAGAGAGATTCATCACTGCCGAGGCTGCCGAGCTATTCGATGCCTACCAGAGTCGTCATATGATTGCCGAGAAATGAGTTCCGGTTGAACTTTTTGAGAAACACAATCTCATTGCCTATCTCCTACACAAAGGTATGTATTCCACCGTCTCCACGGCCATGCCTTTTGTGCGTGATGTTGTTGTCGAGTTTTTTGCCAATTTGTTACCCTCTATGGTTGATTTGGAGTTAGTCAATTATGGGAAGGTGTTTATGCGTGGCAAAGTTTTTTCATTCACCCCTGCGTTAATTGATGAGTTTTATGGTACTGAGTCTTACTGGGGTGACTCGACGGTGGATGATATGAATGAGGTAGTTAAGTTTTTGGCTGGTGGGATGGTTAATTCTTGGTTTGAGCAGCTTCCGAGTACACGTCTTTCATCTCTTCATTCTATTTTGCATAAGCTTGCCATTTTTAATTGGGTCCCCTCCAAAAACACAAACTGTGTTACGCGGCCTCAGGCCCAGTTCTTGTTTCGTCTTGGGAGAGGGATCACATTTAGTTTTGGTCAGCATGTTTTTGATATTATCACTAAGTTTGCCACCACGAAGTCTGCGGCATCGTTGTGTTTTCCATCTTTGATTTTTAGTTTGTTAGAGAATAAAGGCTTACAACTTGGTCCCGAGGATGTGCTCACGGGTGAGGCTGAGTGGTTTGCCTTGCGCAATCAGCATGTTACCGGTGCCCGAGTTATTGATTTGCCCTGGCAGGCGCCTGTTTCGGCCGATGTTGATCGTGATGTTGGTACGAGCAATCCCAACATGGTCAATATTTCTGCCCAGGTTCTTCGTGCACATGTGGCTTCTATAGATTTGCAGATGAAACAGCTTAAGGCTCTTCGCACCTCCCTTTTGGAAACCCTTTCCCTTTCTGGTCAAAAAGGGGGAGAGGAAGTTGACGCGAACATAGGGGGAGACAATGCTAATGGAGAAGATGTTGCTGATGTTGCCGGGAATGAGAATAATGCTGCTGCTGCCGATGCGGTTGCCGCCGAAGCCTTGGTGAGCCTTGCTCAAGAGAAGAGGAGGAAGCGAATCGTGCGCGCAATAAGGATTTGAAGAAAATGATGAAGATGCAGCAAAGGAGGAAGAGGAAGCACAAGGGCGAAGGAACTTCGACATCCCCTCAACGGTCGAAGAGGGTTCGAAGTCAATAAGTTCCTTTATTCTGTTTGTTTTGTGAAGTGTTGGTTATTTTGAACAATGTTGGTTTGAATTTTAACAACATTGGGTGTTTTGTTTAGGGGGAGTTTTCTATCTTAGGGGGAGTTAGTATTTTTATTTTCATTTGTGTTTGCGTCTTAGTGTTTTGTCCAGAAAGGCAGAAGGGGGAGATTGTTGAAGAATTTATTCTTGGCAATAATTCCTATTTTGTTATTTGTCTTTCTTGGGCACAAAATAAGTTAGAAAACTAGATTTAGGACAATATTATGTTTCCTAGTTTATATACAAGACTTTAATTATTCCTAAATTGTGTTTAGGATTTGTTTTTAGGATTTTACCAAGTTTAGGATTCTAGGTTGTCTATTTAAGACACAAGAACTCCTAATACTTGGAATCACTTTTGACGCACGGATTATTGCAAGGAGATTGACGCAAGACGCAAGGAAACACACGACGCACGACGCAAAGAAGAAGAACACGAAGAAGTGATATCTACTTGGAGCCAACGTTCGTGATAAACAAGATCTTTGAAGTTGCGTGACCGACGAAGAAGATCTTGCCATTCCGGCAACAAGTATTTAGTATCAAGTTTCTTGATATTTAGTCTTCATATATTATTTTATGTTTTGTATTGAACTTAAAAAGAAAGTAATATAGTTTTCGGGTTTGTACACCCAAGTTCACAAGTACTTTTACTTGTGAACTGAATTTGATTAATCGTGTTCTCGTATTTTAATTTCCGCTGCATAAATTTAATTTACTCTGGTCGATGTTGTTAACTGATGTTGGTAACATTGATTAACAATATCGTGAATTTAAGAATTATTTTTATATCCATAGACCTTCTAATTTTACAGTTGGTAAAGTCATAATAGATGAAATGGCTAATAGGTGCTCATCAACCCAATGCATTCAATTTTAAATACATGATATTACTTTATGAACTTAGATCCTTCTAACTAATGTCAATTTTAGCTAATGCCAATACACACGAGTTGCTAGATAAATAACTTATTTGACTTGTGGAGACAACTTGCATGCTCATTAACATACTTTTTACATTTTATAACTATAATCAAACCAATGTGTGGGAGCTGATGTGGTTAGTGAGCTTTTGGTAGTTGTTTTAACATTTTGAAAGAAAAAGAACTTTGGTAATGTCAGAAGAGAGACAATTTGAATTTTTCCTTTGTTATTGCAGTGACTTGGTATACTTCAGCCTACAGAAAAGAAAAGGTTATAAAACTCGGGGAGAGATTTTTTGAGAAAAAATGTTGGTTTGTTGATTACATACTTAGTCTTTTTTTGTGTGTGTGTGCGTGTGAATCTTCTGTAACGCACGGGTGTTACATTAGATTATATTGTTTTATTATTTAATGGTTGTATTGCACCCGGACTTATGTTATGATGACTTTTACTATGGAATCTTTGCATTTTGTCTAAAATTCATTCGGTGCAGTTTGAGAGATCAATTCTTTATTTTATTATTATTATTATTATTATTATTATTATTATTATTGCAAATAGATTTTTGGATTAAGTCTGGAACAACAATGTAAGTTGATTTAGTTTCCTCTATCATTCAATACGTTAATTTAAACACTTTTACTTCAAAAGTTAGGTTGATATTGAATTCTTACTACAACTCTTGAAAAGAAAAAAATAATTATTCAGTTAATTGCATTTTTGTGTTCATCATAAACAAAGGTGAATTTTGTTGAGTTCTCCATATATATAACTCCCGTGTTTGAAAGATTTTTTAAACATTATTTTCAAAATTATAAATATTTTTTTTAAGTACCCGTATATTACACTGGGATTGCGCTGGAACTTCATATTCTAAATTACATGAGATAAGAAACAAGGATATTTACTGTAGCACTCATATTTATTTGACACCTGTCCGGTTAACTAAATGTTATATTGCCTTTTTCTTATCTAATTATGTAGCCTTCTCCACACACACGACACACTATTTCATGGATTTGCCCAATTATTTCATATCATCCAGAACCTGTAGCACTCATATTTATTTGACACCTGTCCAGTTAACTAATTGTTATATTGCCTTTTTCTTATATAATTATGTAGTCTTCTCCACACACACGACACACTATTTCATGGATTTGCCCAATTATTCATATCATCCAGGACCTATCCGATTCCCACTATTTTTTACACAATTCTCAATCCCTATCTAGATCTCTGGATATTCTTTGTTTGTCCCTCCAGTTGATCATTCCATAAGTTAGGGTTTTCGCTTTTGTCCTTTTTTTCGCAATTCATTGAGAGGTCAGTGGTTTTTTTTGTTTGGGTGATTGTTTAGCAGCTCAGAGAGTTTTCATTTTTTGGGTGATTGTTCGTTGTGATGAAGATTGAGGAGGTCGATGATTGCACACAGAGGTGATTGTGAAAAAAGGATGGTCGGTTTGCGAAAAAGAATTTAGCTGGAGTTGTTGATTTGACCCCGGACCTTTTATACATCGTTTTCTAGAACCAAATATATACCGAGTTTCGGTACTGAGATCAAGTTGATCAGGTATAATAATCTAACTATGCACTCTCATATATAATACTCTAATATATGTTGGCTGCTTTTAGGTTACGAGACGAAAACCTTCGCTTTGGTATCTTTGATACAATGTATATTTGTAGTATTCTATTGTAAACAAAATGTGTGTTGATATTACATTGAATACTTATTTTGATTTAAGCATTTTTCTTACATTACAAATTTGTGTTTGATATTGTGATTTATGTAATTTGTATATGAGGATTGCTTTGTAGTACGGTGAAGTCGCCAATGTCTGTTTATTGATTCAAATAATTAATATTTTTGATTTGTTTTACAAACTCATAATTGTGTTCAAATGATTATTGTGTGTATTATTTATGTCTTAAGGGTTCCATTTTTTTTTCATTTTCCAGCACAGACCTACAACAAACTAAAGGAAAGTAAGGAGAAAAAATAGATGATGTTCTCAAATCTCTATTATACTGTGAGTTTATTTTTCTTGGCTTATTTTCAAAGAATGTGATAATATCTATCTATATCTATCTATCTATCTATATATATATCTATACTATTCTAAAAGGATGAATGTTTTTGTAAAAAATTGAGTCGCCAAAAATATCTTTATATTTATATATTTTTAATGGTAAAATCATAATTATACATATTCTAATAAAAGAAATTTAATTAAAATCGTAATTATATATATTTTAATAAAAGGAGTTTGGACACAATGAGAACTCTATTATTGCTAAGTAATTAACTAATTAATTTATTGAAAAAAGACTAGAGATTACGTAAGTGATATTATTTTGCAATATCACACATCCACGTCTTCGTTAATTTTCATCGTTCTTCGATTTAGTGTGAACAAGTTTTATTAATAAATCGGTACTTATTTATCATTTCTATTAAGAGTTGTACTCAAAAGAGGGGGGGTGGGGGAAAGAAAAACACAGTTCTATCAAATGACTTTATGAAGTTCAACTAGTAAAGTTATAATAAGGAAATCATATATCAGAAATTAAATTAAGCCGGTTAAATGAAATACGAGAATTTACAATAAATAAATACACCGTAGAATGTACAAGATAAATACGACAATTTGGCCCTTTTAGCAACTGTTTACAGAATCAAGAACATTATCTTGTACACTACACGGTGTATTTATTTATTGTACAAAATAAAATAATTAATCTAATGAAAATTGAAATTCATCTAAGAGACCATAATTAAGAGAAGAACCTTTTTTTTTGTCGGTTTATTTTCTTCGGTTTATTTTTTTCTCAATAAACTAGAATTAAGAATCACAATTTTCATCCAAGTATAATTCCTATATATTAGTAGTGATATCAAATCTATATAGCGAAATTAGACTATAATTACCAAGGGCTTTTTTTATTTGTCGGTTTTTTTTTTTTTATACTTTTCGTTGTTGTTGTTTTTATCTTTCTTTCTTTCTTTTTTCATTTTTTGGTTATGAGTTTCTAGAACCAGCTCCATGTAATCCTATCTACACGTTCTTTGTCGCAAGAAGTCTTTATATTAACCAGTCCATGCATGTGCTATATATAGTAGTGTATCAAATGTCTATAACAGAATTTTTCGACAATTATCTTCTTCATTCAATTTTTTCAAGCCATAATCAACCTTTTGGGTCTAAGGTTAGTCTACTTGTTTCAATTTCTCATAATATTTTGTTAGTTTGAATTGTATAGCTATAATTTATTTATTAATCAATTTTTACTTGGTTCAATCTCTCATAATAGTTTGTTAGTTTGAATTGTAATAGCTATAATTTATTTATTAATCAATTTTATTTTTCTTGCTTGACATTGTATCCCTATATTTTTTATTATTTAATGGTAAAATTGTAATCATATTTGAATCAATATGTTCTAAAAAAAGAAGAATCTATCTAACAAAAAAATCTAATTGGAAACTCGCTTTCGAACACTCCTCTCGACAAGTAGTTTTGAAACCCGCATAACAATTTTATGTTATAGGTATACGATAATGATTTCTTCAACATATTTTTAAGTAGTTTATAAATTAGATTTTAAAACAATTCGCTACCATACAAAGAAAAAATGGATCTTAGTAATTGAAAAATAACATTCGGTTCGAGCAAAGTTCTCTTTCAAAAATTTATTCTATTTTGTTCAGAAGTTGGGAAATACTATAATTATAAATAATTAGATAACACAATGAGGTGAGACTTTTTAAGTAATTTGTTATTGCATCATCACATGATTTTATATTCGCAATTTTATGTAATAGAATTGTACCACTTTTTTTTAAGAACTATTTGACTCTCTATGTCCTTTTCCCCCCCTCTAATATAGGTCATTTGAAAACGTGTTAAGTAATGTTTGTTATAAGAGTATGAATGCCTAATTTAATTGAAATTCTATAATGCATCGAAGATCACAACATCCGAATTATCATTAGGTAAGATTTTTTGTTTGTTTGTTTGTTTAAAATATTTTGATTTTTTTTAACCACTACATATTTATGCCATATACAAAATTGTGATAAGATGAAGAGAAAATATATCAATCTAAATGCTACTCAAAAAGCATGAGTATATCGATAGAGCAGAAAAGTATTGAAAGAACAGAAATCCATGTGTTGCATGTCTTCCTAAGAATCGAATTACATCTGAATCAGAAGGTTAGTAGTATTAATTATTCGTCAAATATAATATTCATTCATAATTTTCTCTAATATAATTTTTTTTAGTTTCAAGAATAAACGACTCTATATGTCTGGAGATACATGAGCTAAAAAAAAAATGCCGAATTGCATACATTGTGGTGCTATGAGATTTGAGTATGAGCTTCCAATATTTTGTTGTGATAATGGAAAAATCAAGTTGGCACATATTGAAGTTCCTGATGAAGTATATGAGTTGTTTACTTCTCAGTCAGAAGAGGCCATACAATTTTGAAAAAATATCCGTCTATTCAATAGCATATTTTCCTTTACCTCATTTGGAGTAAAATTAGATGAAGATCTTGCATCTCTGTAAGACGAGTAGTTTATACTTTTCGAGTGCAAGGAATGGTGTATCACGACCTTCCTGGGTTAATATCTAACGAAGATGGTCTTGGCTATTTTCAATTATATTTTATGGAAACAAAATATGAGATTGAGAATAGAATGAACATATTTTTGAGAACTCAACTTTATCTGAAATTACTGTGAATAAACTCATGAGAGTTCTAGATGGGAATCCATATGCAAGAGTTTTTAGAAGGTTAAAGGATTTTCCATCAATGGATGATGTCCAACTTCATATCTCAAAAAATGTGAAATTAGATCAACGAGTATACAATTCTCCATCAGCCGATCAAGTTGCAGCAATATGGGTGGAAGGAAATAATGCTAATATACCATTTGATCGTGACATTGTGATACATGTGCATTCAGGATCTAGACATAGAATAAAGTATTATTATGGATGTTACGACCCTTTGCAATATCCACTTCTATTTATAAAAGGTGATATTGGATGGCATCAAAATATTTAAAAGTTGTTTGTCGACAAAACCTCTACAAAAAGACGAGGTATATATTATGTATTGTCAAAATAGTAATAAAGTATATTATGTATAATGAATATTGAAGTATTTGTTGAAGTTTTAATCTTTTAAATTATCTATTAATTTCTATTTACAAGTAATAGTCAAGTTATTGGTGATAACTTTACGATATCTAGATTTTCTTCTGCGAATGATATACTTTCTCGCGAAACTCATGTACTCTTTTAAAATTTAAGCTTATGTAATGTGAATTCGGAGCATGCTCACATGTGCATTATTAAAAATTTATAAAATAATATTATACCCTAACTATTTTAATAATTAACTTTTAAGATAACAATCACACTATTTAATATATTTATTTATATACTATCATTTATAACCGGTGATTTCTAATTTTTAACTTTTTATATGTTTCATTTGGTTAAATCAAAATATTTGTAAATAAAAAGTATATGAAGAAACTTAAGTTACCAAACTTATGAAAGGCTTTCAAAAAGAGAAGAAATTACATTAAGAAGCATAGAATATGATACAATATATATTTATGAAAGTCAAATCAAAACTGCTATGTATTGGAATAGTTTAATTTGTGCAATATATAATGTACAAAAGTTAGTAATCAATCACCCTTGCTAAAAGAATTACAATTAATTTTTTATACTTATACAAACAACTCTTGGATGAAAAATATTAATTGAGGTATTGTATTGAATATTAATATATTATCTAAGGAATGTGTATAGACGAGAGCTAACATGAAATTAGATCTTTGAAATAATTTGAATTTGTTAACACAAAGTTTTCTCAATGGTCTTGAATAGCGTGAAAAGTAAGAAAGGGGACATATTCTTTATTAAGCTTTCTCAATGGTCATACAATTACAAGCACAATAAATAAGCACAGAAAATCAATCTCTTTTCAATCGCAAATTAAGTGTGTTGTCACTACTAAAAATCAGAAAAGGTCTTCGCGGGTTGTAATGTAAGGCTCTTTGGACGGGTATGGAATATATAAGTCGTGTGGCTAACTCATGATCAACCATGATCAATAACTCACTCAAGCCTTTACAAGCGCGTAGGCAATTAATCAACACTATCCACCATCCTATTATTTTTTTATTTCTCCTTTTATTATTATTTTTTTTTATGGGGTACTATTCTTTTTTTTTTTTAATTTTTTTTTTCTTCTTCTTTTTTTTTTTGGATGGTGGTCCTAAAAATCATAAATTCCTAACAACATCTCTTAAACACTAATAACCAAGAAAATAGCGAATTCCTACCCCACGCTTTTAATGGGTAAGTAGGGGTCGACTCAAAAATAAAATCACTCATGGCTACAGGCATGGATTATTCTATGATTGGCTCATTCTGAAAATTATAGTGGCTAAAAATATATGGATATGTCCGGAATAGGGTTTTATATGTGCCTTAACTTCATTTTCAAAGTCGACTACACACAGCGGTTTCAAAGAGATATCAAGACTGAAACTTATTCAAGCACATACAAAGATAACAATCATTCAGGCTCCTCACTGGCTTTTTGCATGAAAAAGTTTTGAATTGACGCTGCTTTTAAGGTTTTGTGAAATCAATTGCGTCCAAGTACCATTTTACAATATATAAATAATAATTTTTGAGAATTTATGCACTTATGCACGCTCAAAGACGAAAATAAATAATCATACATAGTCAACTTGGACAGACAAGCCATACAAACACAATTATCGCGCAGGAATAGCAATTAATCATACTTAAGCATATAATTATTACAGGTCAAGTATTAAATAAAATTACACAATTAATCAATACAAATCACACTCGACCACCTCCCTCTCTAAAAATCCCGGCAATCTCCGGATTGCCACAAATACATCCAAAATTCAAAAAGAGGAAGGAAAAAAAAAACATCCCTGAAATAATAGTAGTCGAGCCGCTACTCGTCGATTTGTGTAATTTGGCCTTGCTTCAACATGCGCGATATGAATTGTCCTAAAATAAAACAAGCAAAAACAAACAAAATAACAATATTTTTGGATTTTTTATATTTTTCCTTTTTTTTTAAATAAATAAAGCGTAATAATAAAAATAAAGATACAAGATTAGAACTCGCGGGAATCATCATCCTCAGGGTTCTCGTCGACGTCCATGCTAGGTGTGGGGTATGCCGCCTCAAATCGTTCCTCGAGGTTCGAAATGCGAGCTCGCATCTTCATTAAGCTTCGACGGTTTTGCTCGTGGTTCGCATCAATATTCTCGTCGATGATTTGGAGCTTATCGAACATCTTCAATTGAAATGCTCGGTTTTCTTCGAAAAATTGGCTCCAATCAGGACTCGGGCCCGAAGTAGAATGGAGGGCTTGCTCCATATTCGTGTTGCCATCATCGTCGTTCGGTCGAGACGAAGATCCTCATTGAGTCAAAGACCTCACTCGGGGTACAGGGGCATGTGTCATTGAAAGTGAAGTGGTCCCGAGTGGGCTTAGTCCTTTTCCGGCCGGATCGAACCCAAAGTGACGGGCGAGGCCGGTGATGTATGGCGCGAAGGAGAGAAGTGGTGTCTTGCTTCCCGGCGTACCCTTAGTAGCATTATAGAGACCTTGCAAGACCAATGGGAAAAGCCGGATTTGACGACCATCGAGAAGACATTGAAGAACATAGAGCTCGGACTTGGTCGCGTAGGTGGCCTCGTTTTTTCATAAAATGATGTGGCCGAGGATCTTGTAGGCGACATAGAGGGCATCGTCTTGAATCTTCGAGCAAGGAAATCGCTTGCAATCGCCCGTGTTTCCCCCGGTGATCATCCCCCCAAAAGAGGCTAAGTCGAAGCCTTGAACTCCAACCGGGTGGTCCCCTTCGATCGGGAAACCAAAGATGTTGCCAAAAATCTCCTCATTAACAAAAACACCATTCCCACCTAGCCGACATGTGAACGTCTCGTCGTTCTGGATCGCCAAAGTAGAGAAATATTCGAGCATAAGCTCGCTAAATCTGGGGAGGTGCATTTGGGCGAAGTACCCACACCCGAGGCCATCGACATAGCGGGAAAGGTCGGTGGTGTTACGATCCATTCGAGGCCTCTTCCTCAAGTCCATTAACGTTCAGAATCCGATGAGTGGCGAACCTCCATTTTCTAATACTTTTAAAAACGTCCCCTTCCTTTTTTTTCGTAAATTGGGAATGGTGCACCGTATTTCCCCGAGATATCCTTTCGTTTACCCGCTCGAGACATAATCAAACAATACGAAAGCGAACGGGAACAAAATTTCTTGAAAAATAAAACTTTTTGTTCTTTGGGGAATTTTGTCGAACACTTGGCGTGCGTGTTCAACCAACAAAATTCTTGAGGCATTCTTGCACCAACAACTTCCCAACACAACCAAGCAATGATAATAATAGTCCCAAGAGAGTTTCAAGCGAAGTACCTCGTCAATTTTCCATAGAAATGAATAAATTGCCCGGAAGTTGCCCCAACCCTTGTAGTTCGTTTTTGAGAGTTTGCTTGAACACCAAATTTGAAGGTGGAATTCTAAGAAATGTGTTGTATGGTGGTCGAATTGTTGTGAATTGGTGGTGGAGTTGGTGAGTGTTTGCTAGAATTTTGAAAACATAAAATTTTTGAAAGAGGAAGGAAGAAGTTGAAGTTGGGAATTTGAAGAATGAAGGAGAAGAGGGTGAGTGGTCGTTTATAAGCTGATTTTGGGCTTAAAGCCGCGGGTCACACGCATAAGGGTCGGGTCGTGGGTCAAAATCCGGTCTAAAAAACGTTCTGGGCCGGGTACGGGATTCGCGTCGACCGACGCGAGCCCAATCGACGCGACAGAGACTGATTTCTCGGCAGTTGCGTCGACTCCGCTTCGATGCGGGCGGTGTTTTTGGATCGATTTTCCTTCGCTCGTTTGATCAATTCTCCTCGTTCGAGTCCTTCCATCTGTTCTAAACAAATAAAAATCAAAAAGAAAAATTAAATAAAATTAAAATAAGGTACAAAAGGATACAAAAAGCTCGGGTTGCCTCCCGAGAAGCGCAACTTTTAACGTCATTTGCTCGACGCTATTTTTCGTCCGTTTAATTCCAACAGTACGGTGGATCTCCAAACTCCACCGACTTGTTAACGCGAGTCTTCTTTCGTTTTTCATAATAAGGCTTCAGTCTATGTTTGTGAACTTGAAAGGCTGAATTTTCGACCTCATCATACAACGTGGTTACTCCATACTCGTCCAATTCTTTTATCGAAAACGGTCCGCTCCATGCAGCTCCAAAATTAGTTGGGTCATATTTATTTTCATGATTATACATCACTAAGTCCCCAACCTCATACTGCAAGTTTTTGAATTCTTTGGCGTGAATTTCTTTTGATTTCTTCTTACTTCTCGTCCAATCGTTGACATATGTCTCACCCTTGTTCTTCACATCTATGAAATTTTCGTTAGCGTCGAGGAAATCGCACGTAGAACGATTCAACGGTGGCTTCAATTCCACATCTAATTCATCCCAAAATTCTTCAATAATATCGATCATGTCAATACTTAATAACTCTATCAATTCTTCTCCACTCAAACGCTTCTCATCGTCAAACTCATCAACCTCCTCATCGAAGTCATCCTTTTGAGTATCCTCCTCCTACCCCCAAGATTCGGCGTTGTCCCCGTCGTCTAATTTGTTTACAACCACGAATCCCATAAGCTCGTGAATGCATGATGTAACGGAATCAACAAACGAACAGTCATCTATCATGGCAGGGGAAGGAGTATTTTGAATATCCTTTAGAGAAAGTGTCACTTTCTTGCCCAAAACGGTCATGGTCATCCTCCCTTTGTGAACATCAATTAGCGTATGGGAGGTAGACATAAACGGGCGCCCCAATAAAATGGTATGCCAGTGCTCTCAGCCAGTACTTCGCCCATGTCCAGAACCACAAAATCAACCAGAATTACGAGCTCTCCAACTTGTACTAAAACATCCTCAACTATTCCTAAGGGTCGTCGGGTTGAGCGATCGGCCAATTGTAGGCGCATGGTTGTCGGATTTAGTGGTCCAAGATCAAATGCTTGATAAAGTGAATATGGCATAAGATTAATTCCTGCTCCGAGATCTAACATTCCTATTGCCTTTTGTCCATTAGCCAACGAAATGGTGATACAGAAACTTCCAGGATCGCGTTCCTTGGGTGGCAATGCATTTTTGAAAACCGCGCTAACTTCCTTTGGCAATGTTACAAATTGGTTCGATGCTAAGCGTCTCTCCCTCGAGGCAAGTTCCTTGAAAAATTTCACATAGGCGGGCATTGTCTTGATTACCTCCAAAAGTGGTAGGTTGATATTGACATTCTTCAAGAGGTTGTATAGTTCCATGAACCTCTTGTTCTCTTTCGCTGGACGCAAATGGCTTGGAAAAGGAACAACATCTTTAATTGGTGTCGCCAATTGCTTCGGTGGTGATTGTTTAAGAATGTCGTCATTGCCACGTGAGTTATTTGGAGTCGCCCCTTGCATGGATCTGGGAACATATCGATTAGATGATTTATGCAACTGATCTACTCGTTTAGAATCATCTCCCTTGCCAAGATTTGGTGTTTTATCCTCGACTTCATCTTCTTGGTCCACTATGCCGTTATCAATCTTCTTTCCCCTGCGAAGGACATGAACTGCCGATGCCTGTTCTGCTTGGCTTGGAAGTTTACCTTTTTCGTCTGAGATTTTGGCTAAGTGAGTTGATAATTGGACTATTGCTACTTCAAGTTTCCTTTGCCCAGCTGTATTCTCAGATATAGCCTTCTTCATGTCATTAATTTTGTTTTTAACCTCAGTGAGTCCATCTCGATTTTTAAGAGTCTCGGATACTTGATTCTGCTGCCAAACCAATAGCTGATTTGTTGACTGAAATGTCATAGGCACCTGCCCTTGCGTATTATTTTGTGGAGGTGGCAGTGGTGCTTGAGCATATTGTGGTAGAGGATATTGCGGATCAGGTGGCATATGGTTTGGGTTCCCTGGGCCCCACTTGAAAAGAAGATTATCATGTTGCGGAGTGTACTTCTTTTGGTTCGAATAATTCTGAATTGCGTTAACGTCTTCTTGCTGCACTATGTTGTTTGGACACTCGTCTGCTAAATGCTGAGGGGACTCGTACTGGTTACATGGTGTGGCCATCTTCTGAGCAGCGGCCTTGCTTGCTCGCTCGGCCTTCCAAGCAGCTAGTTTCTCGTCAAATATCTCCTCACATTTCTCCTTGACTAACTTGACGTCATCTAAATCAGGATCAGGAATGGAAATCTCATTGACCTTCACTTTACGAGGCCGAGAGTTGGTTTGTCTAAATTTTTCGCTTTGCTTCTCCAACACCCATCTCGCCTCGGTGGCTGTCAAATCTCCAAAATCTCTTCCTTCTGCTATCTCTACTTCTCGTTTCCCGTTGTCCAATAATCCATCGAAGAAAAACTGGTTGGTCATCTCCGGAGAATAGTTGTGGTGGGTGCAAGCTTGCAAAAGCGTCTTGTAACGCTCCCATGTTTCATGAAATAGCTCTCCATCCAACTGTTCAAAGGTGGAAATTTGCCTCCGAATATGCCCCGTAGTTTGGGCCGAATAGTATTGATTTAAAAACTTCTCGCTGATCATAACCCAATCAGTCAACGAACCAGGCTCTAGAAAGAGTAGCCATGACTTTTCTTTATCTTTCATGCTATACGGGAAGCAAATCATTTGCACCTCTTCTTGGTTAAGGCCATGTACTACGAATCGGCCAACTTCATCAACAAAGTAGTTTAAAAAGGCCAAGGGGTCCTCATGGGCATTTCCGTGAAAGGTCGGGAGTAGGTTGAGTTGATGCGGTTTAATCTCCACTGCCCTTGCAGTAGGTCCAAGAACAATGGCGGACCTAAAAGGTACAACCTTTGGATGTGCTAAATCACGCTGTCTCGGTGCACGATCTCCCCTTGGTTCTCGGTCATTAGCTCTCTCGTAAGCGTAATTATTCTCGTGCTCATATCTCTTCTCGAAATTTTTTTGTTTGTAACCATGATCTTGACTTGCCAACCACTCGTTCACGTGCCTTTGATTGTTAGCATACGCGTTATGTTGCAGAAATTCTCCGTTCCTAAACACCGCGTTCTCGATGTTGTGTTGGCGAATAACATTGTTGTTCATCTCTTCGTTTTGCCTCATATTCGCCATGTTTGGTTGGTGATTGATCACGTTGTGCTGCGGGTTAAATCCTTCGTTCTTTCCCGCGTCTTGTCTCGCATTCTCTCCGTTTTGCTGAAAATTAGCCCAAAAAGCTCGTGGAAGTGGTTGTCCTTGCAAACCGATTGGTTCACTCCCATACCCATTTCGAATTGGGCGTGGAGGTGATCTTGGTGGGGAATCATTGCTTCGAACTGACTGTGATCCTAACATCGTGTTGGGAACTTGGTCGCAAACAAAGTCGGTTGGTGTAGAAGAAACGTTCTCAGAAAAAACGGGTCTTGGTCTCGGTGGGTTTGAACGATGGATGTTGTCAATGAATGGTGCAAGATCGTGT
>BMAC01001429.1:83303-94803 GCA_014905375.1 Phtheirospermum japonicum
GATCATAGATCATGCCCGTTCATCAATTAATTTGATGTAAACACGCATCTTGACTTACCAAGTTCCATAGTTAGGTCCATCAAGGATCGGGGACAAGTACTGTACCCACCAAATTGCGAATCCATAAGTTTGAAAAAGAGGATTGACACTTAGTGTAATCAACCGACGGGCTCTGATGCCACTTGAAAGAGTTGCAGACATCGATTCACAATTTTAAATAATAAAATATATGTGTAATGTGAAGAGTATAAATAATAAGAAATGGAAATATAAAAGACACACGTATAAAACTTTGATTATATGAATAATCTATTCTTATAGTCGAGCCAAAAGAGCGAAAATCTTTACTAATATAAACTTGCATTTCAATGATTACAAAGATTCATAATCTACTAAGTAAATATAAACATAAAAAAAAAAACTCCTAAGGAGTAGATATGACCTAAATCAGTATAACTCATCCAAATTTAAGATTCTCAATCACAAGATTGGATCTTAACGTAAACCATAAAAACAATTGCAGAAAATAATTCGAACAGTAGGATGTATCGCGGATGGTGAAAGCATTAGCAGTCGCATCTACCATATACGAAAATCTGTAGCTTGAATACATATGCTCTCAACTTTTCTTATTTTGATTATTCTCTCTCAATTTGTGTCATAGTTGTGAGCAATCCCTCAAATTTATATAGTCACACACTTGTAAAAGAGACCTACAAAATAAGAAAAATAGATATACATAATATATTGCAAGTGAATGTTCATTAATAAGAAAACAACATAAAATCTTAGAGTTTTAAATAATATTTACGAAAACTAATCTAGGGAAAGAAAATTACAACCTAATCTAATACTAAATAATATACATTGTAATACTAAATAATGCAGTTTGCTCCACCCAAATAACAAAACGGGTCCCAACAATGGCAAAGGCATCATGAAGACATTTAATATTTCTTTTGGAAAGAAGATGAAGATAGACGTAGACCCATCGATATGAAGACCTCAAAATTGAGTGGAATATGCAAGGCTTTCCTTTCATCTTTGTGTACTAACGTGGGATATCATTCCGGTGTTTAGGAGGTGGAAAGAGGTTGACGTTGAAAAGGGCATAGAGCTAGGAATTAGTCATATTCAGGTAGAAGTATAGTACTTTTTTTATTATCATATTATTCTTATTCTTAAATCATCTAAAATGACCTTATATATGTTCCATGTAGATTCATATGGAGGTTAAATGTATGCCGGGTGGTGAGACAATGCGTAATTGATAGTACGAAATCTATTACCAGACAAAAGCGCTACTGGCTACACCAACAGTACAAGAAGTATACAACTCTTGTAGAGGCTAATAATAACAAGACGCCTTCTTTTCCGGATGCGCAAACATGGGGCATCACTACTCCAAAAGTGGATTTAACATCGATTTTTTTTTTTTACATTTAACATCGATTTTGAACCAATATCTAAGCCACCGATGTTAAAAGTCATTTCGATTTTTGTAAAACCTATGTGAAATTCACATCGGTTATTAGTGAAAACTAATGTAAAAATGACTTTTCACATTTTTTAAACCGATGTGGAAGATGTCAGTATATTCACTTCAATTTTTTAGAAACTGATGTGAAAGGTTTTTTAGAAACTGATGTGAAAAGTCAAATAGTTTAAAAAACCAACGTGACTTAACATCGGTGGCTTAGACATGGGTTCAAAAATCTGATGTGAAATGTAGAAAAACCGATGTTAAATGTATGACATCGATTTCTTGAGAACCGATGTGGTTACATGAATTTTTTTAAGCCACCCTATTTATTTGTACCATCCCTCCAAATCAACAATCCAAATATCTAATTAAAAAAAAAAAAACAGTAACACAAAATGTACCCAATAAAATTACTTAAAAAAACTCAAAATATCGAAGAAATAACTAAAAAATCATTCTCAAATAGTAACCACATCGGTTCTCAAGAAATCGATGTCATACATTTAACATCGGTTTTTCTACATTTCACATCAGATTTTTGAACCCATGTCTAAGCCACCGATGTTAAGTCACGTTGGTTTTTTAAACTATTTGACTTTTCACATCAGTTTCTACTTGGATATTTTGAATTTTTGAGTAATTATTGGGTAAATCTTCCATGTTACTACTATTAAACAAAGTATTTTGCTTAATTAGATATTTGGATTGTTGATTTGGAGGGATGGTACAAATAAATAGGGTGGCTTAAAAAAAATTCATGTAACCACATCGGTTCTCAAGAAATCGATGTCATACATTTAACATCGGTTTTTCTACATTTCACATCAGATTTTGAACCCATGTCTAAGCCACCGATGTTAAGTCACGTTGGTTTTTTTAAACTATTTGACTTTTCACATCAGTTTCTAAAAAACCTTTCACATCAGTTTCTAAAAAATTGAAGTGAATACTGACATCTTCCACATCGGTTTAAAAAATGTGAAAAGTCATTTTTACATTAGTTTTCACTAATAACCGATGTGAATTTCACATAGGTTTTACAAAAATCGAAATGACTTTTAACATCGGTGGCTTAGATATTGGTTCAAAATCGATGTTAAATGTAAAAAAAAAAAATCGATGTTAAATCCACTTTTGGAGTAGTGATGCCCCATGTTTGCGCATCCGGAAAAGAAGGCGTCTTGTTATTATTAGCCTCTACAAGAGTTGTATACTTCTTGTACTGTTGGTGTAGCCAGTAGCGCTTTTGTCTGGTAATAGATTTCGTACTATCAATTACGCATTGTCTCACACCCGGCATACATTTAACCTCCATATGAATCTACATGGAACATATATAAGGTCATTTTAGATGATTTAAGAATAAGAATAATATGATAATAAAAAAAGTACTATACTTCTACCTGAATATGACTAATTCCTAGCTCTATGCCCTTTTCAACGTCAACCTCTTTCCACCTCCTAAACACCGGAATGATATCCCACGTTAGTACACAAAGATGAAAGGAAAGCCTTGCATATTCCACTCAATTTTGAGGTCTTCATATCGATGGGTCTACGTCTATCTTCATCTTCTTTCCAAAAGAAATATTAAATGTCTTCATGATGCCTTTGCCATTGTTGGGACCCGTTTTGTTATTTGGGTGGAGCAAACTGCATTATTTAGTATTACAATGTATATTATTTAGTATTAGATTAGGTTGTAATTTTCTTTCCCTAGATTAGTTTTCGTAAATATTATTTAAAACTCTAAGATTTTATGTTGTTTTCTTATTAATGACATTCACTTGCAATATATTATGTATATCTATTTTTCTTATTTTGTAGGTCTCTTTTACAAGTGTGTGACTATATAAATTTGAGGGATTGCTCACAACTATGACACAAATTGAGAGAGAATAATCAAAATAAGAAAAGTTGAGAGCATATGTATTCAAGCTACAGATTTTCGTATATGGTAGATGCGACTGCTAATGCTTCACCATCCGCGATACATCCTACTGTTCGAATTATTTTCTGCAATTGTTTTTATGGTTTACGTTAAGATCCAATCTTGTGATTGAGAATCTTAAATTTGGATGAGTTATACTGATTTAGGTCATATCTACTCCTTAGGAGTTTTTTTTTTTATGTTTATATTTACTTAGTAGATTATGAATCTTTGTAATCATTGAAATGCAAGTTTATATTAGTAAAGATTTTCGCTCTTTTGGCTCGACTATAAGAATAGATTATTCATATAATCAAAGTTTTATACGTGTGTCTTTTATATTTCCATTTCTTATTATTTATACTCTTCACATTACACATATATTTTATTATTTAAAATTGTGAATCGATGTCTGCAACTCTTTCAAGTGGCATCAGAGCCCGTCGGTTGATTACACTAAGTGTCAATCCTCTTTTTCAAACTTATGGATTCGCAATTTGGTGGGTACAGTACTTGTCCCCCGATCCTTGATGGACCTAACTATGGAACTTGGTAAGTCAAGATGCGTGTTTACATCAAATTAATTGATGAACGGGCATGATCTATGATCATTCACAAGTGGACACCTCCACAAATTATTAATCCAGATGGATCTTTTAGGCCTCAATATGAGATGTTGTCCACAACAAATGATCTTCTTGATAGTAGTATGAATTTTAAAACTCTTTATGCAATCTTTTATGCAATAGATTCGCAAGTTTGCTACTGCCAAAGAAGCATGGGATGCCCTTTAACTTCATTGTCACTCGTATGATCACTACTGGGTTTGAGAATTTGTGTAAGAGAATGAAGCTATCTCTATATAAAGTGCAAGACTACATGAAATCATTAATGATTCACAATCCTCAAAGAACCAATCTCAAATACAAGACTAGTTAGTAAGATGTTGCACTCTGTCCCAATTCGTTTGACATCAAAGTCTCTTCAACTCAGGAAGCTCATGATTAGTCAACAATTGGCCTTGATGAGCTTATTGGAAGTCTCCAATCATTTGAGTTAATATTTAAATCGATATTCTCAAACTAAAGGAGAGAATATTTCAAGTGAACCTTTCTCCTTCTGGCCATGTCATGCATAGTGAGATGGTGAGGTTTTTTGCTGAGCTTGACAAATCTGACTTGAGTGATGAAGATATTGCTCTTATTACAAAGTATTTTTAAAGTTAAAACCAAATTCCGAACAAAATTTCCTCAAAAGTTGCACCTTTGAAAACTCAAGAGAGCTCTAGTTTTTCAATGAAAATATTTTGATATCAAAACTCTTGAATCCATAAGGTGTCATGCGTGTTATAAGTTTGGTCACTTTGCTACCAAATGTACTGACATGTTAGCTGGTAATAGCTCTTATACAACTTTGAGTGAAATTGAGTCTACTGATGAATTTAAGCTCAGAACTGAGGATCATTCCTTCATTGCTGTTCTTGAAGAAGATTATGTTAAATGTTATCATGATGCGATCTGGGATGTTGTTATATTTCACATCACACATGTAGATGCATTCCCTTTTGACCACTCTAATCACCCATATGTTTGTAAAACATTATTGGAAATGTCTATCTCAAGCTCTCAACAACATGATAATGGTAACTTAATTGATATCAACTAGTTGATGTTTATGAGGAACTTCTAAATGAATCGAAAGAGCAAAATAAAAAGAGTGATGTTTTCACAAAATGCACTAACATTGTACCTCTAAAAATCTTGATCAAAAAACTACCATTGCTCGTTTAGAAGCTGCTCTCACCAAAGTTCAAAATGAGTATGAAAGGGTTAAATCCGAACGTGATATCTCGTTTAACACCTTAGATTGGTTGAATAAGGGAAAGTCCAAGCTTGATGAGGTCCTTTCAATGGGATGTAAACATGATAAAACTAGCCTTGGTTTTGAAATTTACAAAAAGGGCGTTGATTCTCCAATCCCACCGAAAGCAAAACATTCTTTTAAATGAAAACCAAAATTGAAGGTACGTCAGTTTGTTTGTCATTACTATAATACTCACAAACACATTAGGCCCTATTGACATAAGCTAAAATCTGATCGTGTCAATAAGATCTCTGAAAAACAGATGCCATCGACGATGCCACCAACTTCTCCTCACATCTCCAGCCGCATGCAGTATATTTGGATTAAATAATCAGATATCATCTGTAATGTTGTTGCCTCTGTTGTGAAACAAATTCCTCCAAGTTTTCAGTACCTTGACAGTGGTTGCTCCCTCTACATGACTATCCATTGATGGAGATATAGTTTCTTTTGGTGTAGAGCTCATGGTAAGATCATTGGTGTTGGTAATTTTAATCTTGATGGGTTACCTGGACTTAAGAATGTTCTTCTTGTTGATAACATTAAGGTGAATCTATTGAGTATTAGTCAACTTTGTGATATGACCATTGCTGAACAGTTTTTGGATATCAAACGACATAAGAAGTCCAACGGTAGCAAGACTTAAAATGATAATCCATAAAAAATACGATCGAATCTTCAGACACTCGAAGATACTATGAGGTGTCAGCCCCCCAGCATCAACGGAGGACATCCTACCGGGCCCATCACCAAGGAAGTTGAAATCCAAGGCATTAGTTTTTAGAATACTAATCTAGTTATCTTGATCTTGTTCTTTCTTTCCAGCTCTCAGTTTCTTTTCTTCTGCTTCCGCCTCTGGGCACTAAGCATAATATATTATTTATGCATTAGCTCTTTCGAAGGAAAGGAAGAAACCTATTTAACCTAAGATGGTGAGTTAGTTCACCTTCTCCTCACACGGCTTGAAATTATACCAATGATTCCCCCATCTATCCTCCTAGGGAGAGATCGAGCTCCTTTGGATCCTTATACTGAATGAAACATAGCAACAATTATAGTTATAAAATTATCATGCATGGTATATGGCTTAATTGTATGATTTAATAAAAAAAAACTCTTATGATGTGGTTCATACATCTAACATGTGTGTACTTGAAGGGATTAGATTTGTTGATAATTGCTACCAACTCATTAGTAGACAAGAGTCCCATTATGCTTTTACTAATACAGTTGCAGATGCATCTGCATATGTGACTGCTTTTGAGGCAACATCCATGAAAACACTCGGAGATGCTAAGACTGAAATGGTAAGGTTGGATTGTATGATCGAACAGTGTTTGATGGTAGAATAAATTATTATGTATCGTGAACATAGGGATGTTAATGAGACTCTAAAAGATGAATTTTGGCATTTGGATATACAAAGTAAGGTTGATAAATTTACTAATAACGATGATTGATACTTAGTCCCCTATCCCACTAATAAAAATGTAACGAACAAAATGGTTTTTTTGAAAATAAAATTGATGAGCATGGAATTCTTAATTGTAACAAGGCTCATTTTGTTAATTCAAAACTGTACTCAAGATAAGGAGGTTATTTGTAATGAGTTTCCACTGATGTATAGAATTGATAATATCCATATTATGCTTGTTGTTTCCTATTATTTTGATCTTAAATTTCACAACATAGATGTCAAGAGTTCCTTCGTGAAAGGTGCTATAAGCCTGACCATGTGTTCAAGCTTAAGAAGGCCCACTATGGTTTCAAACAAGCACCTCAGGCTTGGTTTGAGGAACTTACTGATCCTTAAATTTGGTTCAAAAGGGGTGAAGTTGTTAAAATTATGTTTGTTCAATAATTCTATAATGACATTCTTATTGTTCAAATTTACGTGGATGATATTATTTTTGGGTCTTCTTCTGACATTCTAACCAAGTTCTTGATATATCCCTTAGTCTCCACGATCGAAATAAGCAAGGTTGGTAAGTTAATTAATTTTTTGGGCTTACAAATCAAGCAGATGCATAATGAAATTTTATCTCTCAAAATAATTATGCTCGTAATTTACTAAAATGCTTACATTAAAAAATGCATCTCACACGAAAACTCCCATGGGTTCAAGACAAAAGTTATCTAAAGATGATGAGGTTTAAGGTGTAGATATAACTTTGTATAGAAGAAACATAGGAAGTTTGCTTTATTTAACCACTAGTCATCCTGATATTTAGTGAATCAAGATTTTCTTTTCTTTTACAGCCTGTTTGGGCTAAGATTCCGAATCCTGGATTCAGAATTCAGAATACCGAATACTCGTTTATTCCAAGACTCAAAACCAAATACTCAAACAATAATATCTTACAACTAAATAATTAAATATTACTATAAAACATAATAATACACTATCATCCACTTTTCAGACATGATTTGACATCAAATACAATATAATAATATATTACCATCCACTTTTTAGATATGATTTGACATCTAAAGTAAAAAGTAAAGAACTTTGAATCCAATAACAAACAAGAATTCTTAATATTTACAAAATTCTAAATACCTCATGATTCTGAATATCATAATTGAGAGTCTCAATGAATATTAATCCAAACAGGCCCTTAGAATTCTCATAAAACTTAGTAAGAAACAAGAAGGACGAATTTTTGCGGGGGAAAAAAGGATAAAAAGAAGAGAATGGGAGATTTTATAAGCTCGGGGCTGCGGAATCTAGATTAGACAAGTTTCATGGCCATTGGATACACTAGACTTATGTGGTGGTGGGATGCAAGATTCGTGCGTATGAATGCCACATGCCAAAATATGAAGGGGTTGTTTGTTGCCTGAAGTTGAAAAGACCTTTTTTTAATTAAATTACGAATTTTATTAAAAGAGGAGAAAGTCGTTAACAAATACATAGATCACGACGACCGTTCCTTGACTAAAGGCATATGTTCAGGCCTCATTAAAACCTCCCGAGGTAAACCCACCCTTGTGGGAGAAACCCTCGTGGAGGAAAGAGTACCCTCCCCATGCCAGTAGTTGAAGGAGCAGATCAAAGCAAAAAAATACGCTAAAGGCACATGTTGGCCAAAAATAAAATCAAGCAGCAATAAGCAAGTCGTGGTCTATAAAGCAGCACTATTAGGGTCCTCTGCCAAACTGAAAGTAAGTTGCCACACGAGGGGCCCAAGTGATTACCGTGATAACGAAATACCCTTTTTCCCATAATATCATCATTCAGCAGATCTAAGAGGTACACTGGGGGCGACGTAAATCAGTCGTAATGAGGAGAATCAGATTTTGAAAGCGCAGCAGTAGCGCGATTACCTTCTTGATAAACATGCAAAACCATGAAATCAATCGAGGTAGTGAGGAAAAGAACCCGATGTCATCGACCCAAGAAGCGCAAAGGGACATCAAGACAACGCTTCACAAAGAGGTCTACCATATAAATAGAGTCAGATTCTAGCCAAATCCATCTCCAGACTCTAAGATCATCCTCCTCGACCGCTATAATCGCGGCCTCCAGCTCAGCCTTGAAAGCAAATCCCTGACAAAATGATCTCGAAAAACCACCTTTCACAAAGCCCCGGCACTTATGAAATATGCTCGTCGAGATGCACTCGCCGGGCAGCCCAGAGCACTGCCATCAGTATTCACTTTGACCCAGCTAGGTGAAGGGGGCAACCAGATCACAGGGGAGAGGGTGGGCGGAGGCGCGGGCCTACCACGCACACTACAAGAAATCTGCTGTTCAGTGACGATTTTTTTTTCCACGCACAAACTTTCGTCATGGTATGTTAAACAATATTGACGGTTTTTGCATTTATCATAGAATAACACCCTTCTATGACAAAATTTATTATCGTCACTGTTGTTCACCGATTTCGTCACGAATAATCATAATTTATGACAATCAAATGTATTTTGTCACATTTTTGGGATGACAAAAAAAAAAACTGTTCGGAAAACACATTTTATGACAAGCATATAATAATATGTGACGATAATTGGGTGTCACGATAAATTTGTAGTTGTGACAGAATTAATTTTGTCACTAATGTTCCCTTTAATAACGGTGACGATATTTGGTGTCACATCAAGTTTCTTTTCATGACAATGCTACAATTTGACATGAAAGAGTTCTAGAAGAAGGGCGTCAATATTATTTTGACATGAAAGAGCTCTATTTTGACGTCAAATATGAATTTGTCATTGTAATTTTATTTTTGGTACAAATTCACACCAGAATTAGGAAACTCTTCCGATAACAATTTGATAATAATTAGATGATATTTGGTATCACCACATAATTGTGTTACTAAAGACATCATATTTCTCATTAACTTTTATGAATTTAATAGTAATTAAATTTAACTAATATATATATTGTATAATATTTGAAGTACTCAATAATATTTTAAAAAAAAAATCTAACGTTAAAGAGATATATTAATTAAAATAAATTGTAGAATGAAAACCACATATATGAAAATTGGACAATTTTTTAATTTTAATAATMAAGCTATTGATAACAGCCCATCATTCTCTTTCATTAAATCGAAAATATCAAAAGAAAATATAAAAGTCATGTATGTAATTGTCTCATCCAAAAGCCAATAGTTGCCAAGCATATAAAACTACTATTATAACTAGATAGATTCCTGAAAGTATTTGTTCCATGCCCGAGACAAAAATCATCCGTTAACAATATATTGTTTGTTCTTCAGGGTAAGAGACAAATCCCTCGAGCGACACTAAACTCCGAAGAGAGAAACGAGATTTACCCACACAATCCTCCTAATAAATAATCACAAGACCACGCAACTTGATCAATTTCAGCCAATACGTCTTCATCCACATAACATATTTCTGCAAAAATTGCAAATAACGTCAAGATTAGAAAACAAAGAAGAGATACTTTTCACATACAAAAATTTGCTTCCAAAACAAACACATACAAAAAATGAAGAACATGCTTAACAAGTGAGATTAAGAAAAAAAAAATGAAGAACAGGACAAACACATAGAATTATTTTGTACCAAAATAATCACGTGAGATTAACAAAAAAATATAAATTCATACCTCACCAATCTTCTCGATTATCATCATTCATCAGAGTCTTCATTTTTTTGAGAATCTTCATCGCTGGTGCAATAGTCAAGTAACGTGTCATCTAACTCGTCAACATCATCTAAGTTTGGCCCCTCAACAACTTCAGCTGACCTTGCGGTAATCGGCGCTTCAATGACCTCCACGTCCACGTCATCCCTGTTTAAGCAATCTACTTCATCAAGATTAACCTCAAGCGGATTGTTTGTATCATTCTCCTGATATACAACATTTTCCGTAGACAAAACATCGTCGACATCCACTTCTTCATCGTGCATCTCCGTAACATCATAAACATGCCTATGGTGGAATGGAATTACGACACGCCAATCATGTCCTAATTTAGGATCATTAGTGTAGAAAACTTGCCTTGCTTGGTCAGCTAATATGTAAGGGTCRTCCTCGTACCATTTTCCAGCAACTCGGACACTTACAATATTTCCGTCTTTTTGTATCCCCGTTCCTTTATTTTTTCCAAGATCAAACCAATCACATTTGAATAAAACAATTTGCCTGTCTTTGACATAATCTAACTGAATARTATCTTTTAAAACCCCATAGAAATCAATGTTGTCATCTCCATGGTTACCCTCCACTACAACCCCACAGTTTTGAGTTTTCCGACGGCTATCGCGTTGTTCAGTTAAAAATCTCACCCCGTTCACGATGCAACCAGAAAACTTTCTTACACACTTCTGAGGTGAACATGCGAGTGAATATAAAGATTCATTTACATGTGATGGATCCTCTCCATATAACTTAGCCATCTGTAAAAAAAGAATAACAAAAATTAACTCATACGCTTAAAAATTAATTTTTATTTACTTTAAGTATTATATTACTTATTTTTTGAACCACGCCGGAAATTTCTATTTATGTTCCTGGACTAAATTCGCACAATTGCCCAACAAAAGCTCTTCCTTGTGCTTCCTACAATCAAGATAAAAAGGTAATTCATATTTATTAAATAATTAAAATTAATTAGAATGTGTAAAAAAAATTTATAAAATACTTACTCCAAAAATGGTGAAACCTCTTCGCAATTTTGGAAGACAAACCACTGTAGAGCATTGAACTCTTCCTCAGATAAATGTACAAGTTTTGTTGCTCC